>JACDJE010000125.1:1379037-1458419 GCA_016647715.1 Pavo muticus | reverse complement strand
AAAGTTCCAGCAAAGAAAAAAAAAAAAAAAAAAAAAAAAAAAAAAAAAGTAGTAATTAGTTAACTTTGGCTCCAAACTAATGTTAACTTGATCTGAAGGGATTATTTCATTGTCATTCTGAAATCTTTTCAAAAGGCAACTCCGAAGCACAAATACCTCCTGGAAATACTAAGATTGAGATCTGCTTGATTTAGGTGATCTCTGTGTTTTGTTAGAAGTAGTATTTGGATCAAGTGGCACGTGTTTGTGGAACTTTTTTTTTTTTTTTGCTGGAAAACCTTGTTTCTACCAAAAAACTTTCATCCAAATCAGGAGTTGGGATTATTTCTCAGTTTTCAACATTCACGAAGAGATTCTTGCCCAAATTGCACCCTTTTCAATGAAATCTGCAACTATAAAAATGTAGTCTTCACAGAAATTCACAGAATCTTACATGTTCACCTTTGTGATGCTATTTTAACAGATGCAGGCAGTGAAGCCGTCTCTAATTCCCACCTTCAATTCTCATTCCAGATATGCACAAGATATGGCTGAAATTTTTACTGGTGTTCACAGCTTTTTTTTTTCTCCTGTTGCAAAAAAAACCCATAAAGCTCTACTTTCAGTTTGTATCTTGATCTTCCGTTGTTTTGTACTTTACTGATTGATCAGTCTGCAATACCTAACTGATGAAGCTGTTAGTACAGATCTTTTCACATAGTACTGATTCTACACCTCACTTGCTTTCAAGTGTCTTGCCGATTGGTTTTATCTTAATGCAAGTCTCTATCATGCAGGTCTGCCTTCTTTTCCTTGCTTTATGCATGTTTTCTTTGCTCCTCAACAGGAGGACTGTGATCTGCCTCTCACACTTTTTCTTCCTTAATAGACACTCATGTTTTCTCATATTCATGCATCTTTTGCAGTTGCAAGCCCTGGTAAAGCACCTGGTACTGGGAGATAAAATTAGCAAACTACAATCCTTTTCTCACATACATTTGCTCTATGGATCATACAGTACACTTGCAGTCATCTTCAGTGCACATGCCTCTGTTTCTATGTCTGGTCTAGGTCCAGGAGTAGTGAAACAAAGGCAGCTGTTAACATTTCCAACCAGCCAAGTGAAAAGCTGAAGAGTAAGAAATCTCCTGAGAGGACCTAAAGTTGTGAGATCTCCAGTTAGATAGCCAGACCAACTTTCCAGGACCTTTCTGAGAGAACCAGAAATGTCTGGCCACTTGTCAAAACTGAACTTCCAATCCGATTGCTGAAGGAAACCCATAATAAAAGATAGCCAAAGCAATATCAAAGGCAGAAAATCCATGAGATGCAATTGATATGATTGTTCTGGGAATAGAATTTTCTGCACTACATGTTCCATACTGCTTCATATTTATATGCAGATACTCTAGTTCCTGTTCTGCCCCAAACATGACATCACAATATTTACTGCCTTGAACACACAATCTCAGCATCTCCTTTAGGAGATCTTTTCATGGGCTAAAAACAATCCAAAATCTCAAAAAATATCACAAGAGACACCAAAGGGATTGGGATAGAACTGCCAACACAAAGACAGCAGTTCTTCCATCATTCCCACTCTTGCTTCTCTCTATATTATAACCACAACCTCCAGGCCCCAAAATTACTTCATGCTATTGAATGCAAGCAAGGACATCAAACTCTAGCTCCTAAACCCTTCTAGACCAGTTTTCATAGTCTACATCAAGTACAACCATTCTCAGCAGCACAAGTCTGTTTTAAGCTGTGTTCAAACCATTTGTTTGATATTTTTGTTGCCCTTTTATGTTTTCATAAAAATAACTAAATAGACAAAAGACATTTTGTTACCATGTATACATTAACTACATTATTTTGTATGTGGCCCAAGACAATTTCTCTTCACTCAGTGCAGGCCAGGCAAGCCAAAAGGTTGGACACTCAGGCACACCAGTCAATATATTCAGCCTCTGAAAGCAACAGGACACTTCAGTTTGGTATCTAGAGTGGATTAATGGTATGAACTGCTCTGGAGGAACACCCAGAGACAAGAGACAGCTAAAGAGGACAGACAACGTCATAGGTTCATTAAAAGAACAGGACTAGGGAACAGATGCAGGGTTTGTGGTCACTGCAGACCAAATCTCTGTATTTTTGTGACTTGATGCCAGTAAGATCAATGCTTTAAGAGCAGAGGTAAGCTATCTGCTCTGAGAACTAGACACAGAGCCCGCTGCTGTCAGCTTTCCAAAACCAGATGATCCTCATTGCCTGTGTTGCTCTCAGAGTCCAGAGCAGCTGCTGGGCTTCAACCCGTATCTCAGTGACAAGCATTCCTTACTGCAAGGATCCACATCCCTGGACACCACGCAACTCACACAGGGGAAATCTCTCCCTGAAGACTGATGCCAATGTGAATCAGTTATAATTTGAAAGTCATGTTACGTGAGCATTGATGTACTTAGTTCTGGAGATCAGCATACTTCAAAGGGTGAATTCATTTCTAGCCCTGAATTTTGCAGGAAGGTTTTTTTTCCCTGCAATCATACCATCAGACTCAAAAATCGTGGGGTGAGATTCATGCCTTCCTGTGCTGACATGCCAGCAATTGGACTCTATTTCAACCTGGTCTCCGATCCCTTCTGATTCTTTATTTATGAGAAAGCAGAAAATAGAGGCAAATGGATAAATAATCAGAGGTAAGTGATATAACTAAATGACAACAATATCTCGGCAAGAAACAGACAACTGCTTCAAAACACTTGGCCATATTCTAAAGACCCTCCCTTCCGCACGGGACAGACCCCATGTTCAGAGGAATCTCCAAAAACCTCCTTTCAGCTATGAATACAAATGCTGTAGAAACCTGACTCACTTCAGCCATTCAAGGTCCAGCTGTTTTTAATTTACTTCACTGTTCAAAATGAACTGCTTGAATTTGTAACTTTTAGTCCTAACAAAAGTCTCTACATTTTGGGGCCAAGGCAGAGAGAGGAGGGGAAAGCTGGCTCACCCTCAGCTACTGCTGAGTTGACAAGGACAGAAGCCAGGGTTAGCATGCAGCAGCAAACAGGGAACCTCAGTGAGCAGCAAGGTCTATAACCCATGTATTTGCTGCTCACCACCCTCTTCCCAGAATGCGAGGGACCACCACACGTTTCCATTGCAATCTTCTCTCCACAGTTACTTTTCCTAACTCTTCAAGTCCAGCACTACTCTGCTTAAAATGAGGTGCCATCTAGATAATCTTACTTAAATATCATTAGATTGCCTGGGACAATGAAAATACTCCATCTGCTCATTCTTTATTAAAGCCAATTGAAACCAGTCAATGGATCTAGCAAATGTAAGGGGACGGATATTTTCAGGAAGTTTCTCTATTGATAGTCATGATTTAACTGAAAATGAATTATCCTCAGGAAGTAGAACATACAGTAACAGGACAACATGGGAGCATATGCCATTCCCCTAAAAACCTACTAAAGATGGAGATAGTGTGACCCAACCCTGCCTACAGCCAGGTTGTCTGTTCAGCAAAGCTTGACAGATCTGTGGCATGTCTCAGCATTCCCTAATACGCAGCACGACTGAGCTGCCCCAGCACTCGCACAGGAGGCTCTGGGAAAATGAGTCTATAACATCCAGTAGTTGTGTTTGCCATCCATTTGCAGCATGACACTAGGGAGCTGCCATCTGAAGTAATTCACCAACACCTCTGCCAGGCTCTGCTGCCAGGGGAAATTCAGCTGGGCTTTTACCCCAGCAGTCCTCCTTTTACACAGCTCCTATCTCTTTATTCACAGGGACTCCTCATCAAAATCTTGGCACAACCCAAGTTGGTCCTCTCGTGCTGCAGGAAGGAGAAGCTAAGTGTAGAGACAGTCTGTACTGCAGAGCATACATCATTTCTCGAGCTAACACACTCATCTGGCCAGGGTTTCTTGGACTGCTTTACAGAGCAGTGGACGCTGTCCAGAGCTCTCTGCTCAGTGTCCCTGACAAGATGGCCATCAAAGACTAGGTTAGGGGTCAGTCACCCAAAGCCATTAGCACTCCAAAGTGATTGATTAGCATCATGTGTGGTCTCAATCAAGAGCCGGTAATGAGTTGCATTCATTAATCCCATTTATGTGTTTGCATAGCCTTGTCTGGGATTTCAGTGAATAAAAAGGCTTCATACTACGACTGACATATTGCACTACCTGACGAGGACACCGAAGTCACACAATGAATTGAGGATTTGCATATAATTCTGTGTTTGGAGAACTTCAGCTCAGGTATTTCTAAGTATCAAGCAAACTGGCTCTTCAGCATCATCAGCACACCTATAAACAGCACTAAGCTGCAAGCTTACTTCCATAGCTTTTTATTATAGTACTATTTCACATCCACTCCAAGTTTCTCTTCCTTTTCAGAACACTGTAAGTTTACTGAATTTTCTGTTTGATGGCTCTTGATTTTGCTCCTATAGTCTACAGCAAAAACCTGCTCTGAATATTCCTCCCCCACTACACACACAGTTGTCCTGTTTTCCTTAGGGCATTTCCCTTCATAGTTTTCTGCATGGAGCCCTCTCAGCAAATAAGTTGGTTCTGTGCCCCAACCACAGACACCATATTTTCAATGGGCCAGATTTCCACCATCTGCTGAGTCCTGTGCTTGACTCCAGGCTCCTTCCACCAGCGTTAAAGCCACACATTCCTGCCTCTCCTCCTGTCCCCAGAGATCTCCTTAATGAATTATAAATATAAAGGGTGAAATCATGGCTCCATGGAAGTCAATGGGAATGTTCCCACTAATTTTAATAAGACCAGGACTGACCTCAGCAATCCAAATTCCAGCACAAGACACCATTTCACAAAGAAGGATGACAGTTTTTCAGCTTCACCACTTTTGAAAATAATCCACAGATTGTCAATGAGGACACCTTCCACTTATTTTACTCCATCAGAATGACAGAAATGCTAAATCTCAAACCCTTTGCAAAATACAGCACATTTGAACCGCTTACCTCTCAGCAGAAATCATTATCTGAGAAGGTGGCTATGTTGGAAACTGCTCCCACTTAAGATAGTTCAAGGAATTAGCTAATTGTATGGCTGAATGTCCAGAAGCTGTTAAAACCTCTCCCAAAACAAATTAAATACTTAATGTAAAAATATATATATTAAAAAAATGAAGCTATTTCAAGATGGATAGTTTGAAAGAGTTAAGTGGAGCTCTTATTTTCCTATTCTCCTTTTAAGAGGGTATTAGTTGGTTAAAAATAGATCTGAATAATAAATGCCTTTAAGTGTTCCCAGGCTCCCTTTTGTAGAAATGTTTTCAGCATTTCATGTGGGGAAAAATTAAGTACCAGTGAAAGGTAATGATATTTGGTCTCTCGACTGCAAAAGAACAGTAAGCATGTTAAAGATGACCAACAAATAATTGTTTAAGCAATTCAAAAACTTTGCAATTATGCACTGGAACCTAAAATAAACAAGGCAAAGGATATATTGGCAAAATAGTACATTTAAACACACCTTTTTTCTTTTTTTTTTTTTTTTTTTTTTTTGCAAATCCTTTAAACACCAATCTCAAAGTTTCTCCTTCTACGTCTTGCCACAACATATGTTGCACTGATGCTCTGCACCACAGCGCCCTGCTGGAAGCAATCTAATGGGGTAGGCAAATGCCATGTTCAGCACTTAATATCCTCATTTCACATCCATAATCCAGAACAAGGTTTTCTATATTTCTTCAAAGGAAAGACCACCTCTGCTGAATGCTTACTGACCAACAGCACTAAGTGAAGAGATGCCAGAAGAACACCCAGTAGATGCCAAGAAGAGCGAGCTCTCCCCTTCAAAGGCCTCACTAACTGCTGTTTTGTTAGTGGAAAGAACGAGAGGAACCAAGCTCCTGGTAACGCTACCTCTCATGATCTCTAGAAAGGCAGGATCAGGCAAAGACTGATCCCCAGAAGACTCTCCTTCCCAGCCAAAGGTTCTTGCCTCACAGGGCAAGAATGGAACTAGAAAGATGAAGAGTAAAAACGCATACAAAAAAAATGAGACAGGAGGGAAGAGTTTGTGATTGCTCCACAGTGAGGCAATGAAAAAGGAGATCAAAGAAGCCTTCCAAGAAGTATTTTTCCATTGGGATTCATTGACTTGAGGCCACCAGTACAGGTTTTGCCCACTGAACTTCTTCTTTGAACACACTGTGAATATCAATTAGTCCTACTTCAGATAAATTCAGGCAATCAGTCATCAACACTGACAACCAACCGTTGTCTTCACACACATCTTCTGAATTAAAACAGCTCAAAATTGAGAGTAGAATTTCACCTTGGCATTCAAGAAACGTCAAACAGGGCCAAGAACACAACAGAGGCAAGTACACACCAGGACACAGTCTGGTTGTCTGACCTCAGGCAAACAGTTTTCTCTTCCTTCTTGCTTCTCCTAATTTAAAATGTCCCTGTATTTCATTTGCACAATCTTATAAAAACCAGTAATATACACTCAATTGTACAAGAATATAGCCACAAGCAAGTTGTCTGGCCAAGTAAACTGCAGAGAGCTCCTCTCTATAGAAATCAAGGGCAAAACTTTCATAAAGTTTAGAGTTATCACATTTTGACCATGCTCTCCCCCTATTCCCCTCAAAAAACATCAGGCAAGTTTGCCTAGGGCAAGGATGAGATAAGGTAAACGGCAACTGTAGCCAAGTCACCAATCTCACTCTTCCTCCTCCCTCTTTACCAGCTAATTCTTGTGCAAAATGACTATAGAGAACCATCATGTCATGTAAAATTTTCTCCCCCCTTTCAATTTAATTTTATTATGGTCATCCTGAAAATAGTCTCATCTTCCAAAACATTCACACAGAAGCGATTTCCAAAGCTAACCTTGTCGTTTTAACAGGAACAGGGTGTGTAAACCCCTCCAGGCAGCCCTGAGAATCTCAAAAGCCATACTTTTCATTTGATGATGAGTCTCAGATTTTGCATCCCAAATAAATAAGTAATTTTAAACATACACCCCCTATTTTATTAACTCAGAGACACCAAAGGAATTGTAGCTCCCTGATTCTTAGGTCCCCACAGCACTTGCTGACTAAAACACAGATACGCATCAGATTACAAGACAGCTACATGCCCTCTGTCTGGCTTGTCTGTCTACCAGCGATCTCTCTTGGGTGAAGACTCAAAGCCCAAATTATAGCTATCTTGTACCACGTCAGCATAAATATTAGAAGTTGGAGTAAATTTCAAGGGTAGCGATGACTAATGCTGCATTTATTGGCAAATGAGCAAATAAGGACACAAATCTATACACACCCCTTCTCCAAATATAGGAAAAAAGAGTGCTACTAAATACCACACAGACAAAAGGTCTCAACTGCAACGTTATAGCAGATAAATGAAAAAAATGAGTGTGAGAATTCACCACCTGTTGGCTTATGCCTGGAAAAATATCCATCACAGCTTCTCTAAGTACAATTTAGTCAGATCTTTAAAAACTCCTGTGGTGAGGACATTCTACAGACAGCACAGTCTCCCAGTCACTTTGGAGAAGAGCACTTTTATTCATGCATATCACTTACTTTGGAGGTCAAACAGCTATTTCAGCTTGAAGAATCACAAAAGGCGCTTGCAAAGCATGAGATCTCAATATCTGCACAAGGTTTCTTGTTGGTTGTCATCGTTTTTTTCCCCTCAAAGCGCAGCACCAATCGAGATCACAACACCCCTAAAGAGGCAGCTGCCCACAAGTTTCAAGTTCAACAGTACCAAAGCACCCCCCAGTACACGTCACTAACCAACACAACCACTTCCTACTAGAAGAAGAAAAATCTAATAAGGAGTGAGTTCCAGCTATTCAGTTCACACAGAAAAGGCAGTTTTGCTGCTTCACAGATATGCAGGAACCAGAGGGTGCTCAGAATCACCCCAACACATCAGTCAGCAGACTGAAAGGAAAAATTAAGGCCTTGCAGAGTACCTGATTATAGAACTTCGATGCCTTCACCTGAAGCAGAGAGCCTCAGCTGTACAGCAGTTCAGCTATTACAGCTAGATTTCAGCAAAAGAAAACATTCAGCACCGAAAGGTTCAGATCTCAGATCTGGTTGTTCCCCATTTCTTTCATCTCCCTTTCTCAGTCCCCTGCAGCTTTCTCCCCCAGCAGTCAGTCAGCAGCTCCAACAGTGGAACAACAGACCATCGAGTTCCAAATGCAAGAAAGATCAGCAGAGACTGCCTGAGAAAAATCAATGCTCATCCTAGGTAGTTTCAATTTTATCCTAAATCCACCAAGTCTGCAGTTGAAAGAAACCTAGAAAATTATAGGGAAGACTGAAATTTCTTTGCTGTTTCCGACTAATTTGGGTGTGCGTCTATATTAACATTTTAATTCTAATCAGCAAGTATCTTCCAGAAACAGATCTTTCATTCATCTTCACTTGCTCTGCTTTGATTCCCATCACAAAGACAGCTCAGGGCACAAGAACTGAATTCTTTCTTACAAATCAAAACCAAAAGATGTGCCCCAACTATTAAAGGATATCAAGTCAGCGAGCCCAGACTACATCTGCAGTGAAACCTTTGAGCCACAAGCAGTGTAGACAGCAGTTTCTCAGCATCATTTTTCTTTATAGATGCACTTGTACTATGCTGCACCCCCAACACAGTTCTTAAGGTTAAGAGACAAGCGTGTTATAGCTTAAACATAAGAAAATAAGCAGGGCAAGACCCTCTCCTCATGTAAATTTACATAAGGATTTTATAAGCCAAAGTTCCAAGTTCCATTTTATTTGTTTTTTCTTCTTTAAACAGTCTTGCAACTGGCTCTATTATTGTCCAACCAAGACAGTACACATCAACTTTAATTCTGTACAACTGAAAAGTAGTAGAAGTTATTAATTTGATACACATTCATCTACCTCATATTCTGTGAAAAAAAGGAACCATCTGTTTCTCAAAGCTTCGAGATTATTACTAAAGACTCTGTCCTGTGAATATTACAGTGGCTTCCACAACTTATATTGTTGCTCATCAGAATTCAAAGACTTGTAGCACGACATGGCGTAGAAATGAGACTTGTTAGGTTCCAAGAACTCACAGAATCTACAGAGTTTATAATTAAGCTATGCTATGAATAAAAATGGAAAAGGAAATAATTTTTGTTAACAAAAAGACAAAAGCCATTAGAGACTCTTCTCCAGTTAAACTTCGATACTCCCAGACCTGAGTAAAAGATTTTAGAACATCCATGGTATACAGAAACTGTAGATTGGCTAGCATTTTTAGGCAATTTTTATTCCATAATGAAATTATTTCATGTTTAAAATATCTACAAAACACCACCTTTAAACATATGATTTTTTTGAGAGTATTACTTTTTTTGCCCTTTCTTACTTTTTGAAAGGATGTCTAACATCATTATTCCTGCCTATATCTTTTTCTGGTTTGTTTTTCACCTTTGCCTTACCCTTTAAGTTTCCTGGGCTTTCCTTTGTATTCTGAAACTTTTCCAATGCCCTTGCTCAACAATTGCGTTCAGTAACAACATGGGACAAAACATACAGAGAATTAAAATATCAACATCCCACAATTTTAACATTCCTATTCTTAGTTAAAAAGCAAACTATATTGCTTCTAATCTAGTAAGAAGGCAATTTTTCATCGCAGGAATGTTTTGAACAGGAAACATGAACAAGATACACTGACAACATTTGAATTCACCTTTTCTAGCTTTAGTTAGCATCATGCTTAACATATTAGATAAAACTATTCATACAGGAATTATCAGCGTTGGTGGAATTAAACTCGTGCTATCCGCTCCAAGTTTTTAAAAATAATTAAAATAAGCTACCTGTTTGTACAAGGTCTTTTGTACAGAGTTATTTACAAGTTACCTATTTCACAGGCCTCAAATGTGTATTACTAGATTAAACTCTTCCTACTCCTTGATAACACGTACCACTGAAGAAACATCTAAACTGAACTACTAAGAATTTGGAGAAGAAAGCTGTAAAGGGACATTGACCTCTTATGAAAACACAGAAGTAAAACATACGGATGATGTTTATTCTGTATGAGTTTCCTGTCGACACTGTTTATTATTGAGCAATAAACACACTTTAACTGTAGAGATATATCTTTAGAAGAGGTATTAAGAATCAAACAGTTTCTGTAAATCTTCTGAGTGGTATTAACATTCAAATTTAAACAAAGTTCCACACATAACACGCATTTGATCATTTAACAGGTCCACGTCCATAGTACTTCTGGCTGCAGACATACAGTTAGTATCTGATTCCTCCACTTAGTTTAGCCAAAATGCTGAGATTTAGTCTTATTTTAACTAAACACATCCTAAGTTATTTTTATATGTTTCTCTCCGGTCACTTTTTCACTGAGGCAAATTTCTGCTGTGGTGGTGGGCTGTAAACGTTTCTTTCTTCCATTTCCCCTCATTTATCCTGCTTCATGGCATTATCTGATAAAAACGCTGTGGACACTCTCACTCCCTCATATAAAACATAAACAACTGGAACATCAAGAAAATTTACCACCGTATTGCTGTTCCAGCACCACCATGACAACTGGTTGGAGTCCTGATAGTGATTTACAGCGTTAAGCTGGTGACATTGAGATAGTGAGGACTAGATAACACTGCTTCCTCAGCACAAAATGAGCCTGAATCAGGAACGGGTGAGGAAATAATCCTCCAGGTTATTCATTCTAACTCTTTAGGGTAAAAGCATAAAACGTCTCAGTTTTCTTGCTAAAAGGTAAATTTGGGAAAAAATGCATTTCAGACTGAAATTAGTGCTTCACTACATTCTATAGCAAGTAAGTTGTTTCCCCTCTGTTTGGGGACACTCCTTTACTTTCAGATTTATTAAAATGTAATTGAATCTGATTTTGGAGCCCCATTTAGAAACAAAGCCTAAACATTTCATGTAGAAAATGCTGAAATGACAGCTTTCACTTCACTCATTTTTTCCAGGGTGGAAAGATTTGGCTCAAATTGTTTGCCAAGTTTGACTGCAAACAGTTTCAGCTGAACTGAGTCTGATTTCTCAGCAAATAAACTAGATGAGCGACTATTTGTCTTGCCTATCTGTAAAAATAATATTGGCAATTTCAACAAACTTTCTGTCAATAGCTGATAAGATATAACATATGTGGAGACATGATGGACACAACCTTGCTTTGACAAGGGCCTTAGTCAGATGGGACTGCATGTTGAACTGTGCTAACGAGAGGTCCAAATGCTTATTAACCCCCCTTCCCAGTGTTGTACTCGTACTTATCCCCTAAAGCACGTGCCACAGCCTAGTTGCAGTCAGCCTCTCTCTGCCCAGCTTTGTGCTGATTTACATCAGCAGGAACCCCGGGCCCCAGGTCTTAGCTATCTTTTATGACTGTCACTTACAGTGCCCAGATACTGCAGAAGTGGACTCTTCAAACCGGTTACATATGTAAGAATAGTATCTAGCAAGTGTGTGTATACAACCAACCTTCTCCCACTCCTCAGAAAGTCAATGTTCAGAGCAAGCCTGTCCTCTGACTTGTCAACACACGCTGCCTCACCGCTTGGCCTTTTGAGATTCCAGGCCTAACATAAGGTGATGGGAACTGAACTTCAGCTCTCAAGAGCACCTGGCTTTGTTATCTCTAAGGACTCAGGAAGATTTCAGGCACTACTGCTCCATGCCATGTCCTGACACTTGACTCACAAAGTGGCACTGGTGTTGGCTTACCTCCAAGGCAGTAGATAGCAACTGTCAGCAGTGAGGTGAAAACGAATGAGTGGAACGAGAGAAGAGACCCTACTGCTTCTTTTAGGAAAGCAGCATCTGAGATTGCTGAAGAGTCCTTTCTCTTCTGATTCTCTGGCCATCAAGAACTTCTCTACAGAGACTCCACAGAAGCTGAGCTCACATATGCTTTTTTAGTTCACTGACTGTCAGTGGCCATAGCAAAAAACTGGTCAATACTAAATAAAAACTGACAGTTTTCATAACAACTTGGATCCCAGAAACACAGCAGAATTTGAGGATGCAGTACGTGCTTCAAGTTATGGTAAAAGCAGAGAAGTTCCACATGCAATTGGTCCCTTCTTCCGTAAGATAAATATATTTGTATGAGCAAATTTACTCTATTTACTACCCAGAATGAAGATACTGAAAGTCCATAACCCTAGATTAAAGTCCATAACCCCAGAGAGTATAACAAATCACAGCTGATAATTTGATTTGTTTTGAATACACTTGAGCCAGAAGCTATAGCCTAATGATAATAGCATGACATCTCTCTCAAAACAGATAGCAGAATACTAAACTGATCTTCTCTCCATTGTTGATACTTGCCCGTGTTACGTGCATAAGACAGATGTAGGAATGCCCTAGCAAGGAGGGAGATACTGCTTTCAATGAGAAACCAGATAACAGTGAAGAAAGCAGCTGCTTTAGAGAAACTTCATTGCTTCTAAAGCATTCAGAACTGTAGAGGCATTTAGTGTTTGCTCTTTTATCAGTGCAGCTGCAAGTGATAATTCAACTTCCAAGTGGTCTGTGCTTTTGTTCGATTTGAATTGAAAAATGCCCTAACAAAAATCCTTGCTTTGTATCAGGATTATATGCTTGAAAAGAACAGAACAAATTGCATTTAGAATGATCAAAATGATCTATATTCTTTATCATGTTGCTAGCAAAGGTTGATATACACAAATCAAGTTTTACCACTATCTAAATGCTTGATGTGAATTGAGTGATGCAGCTTTATCAGTCAAATTCCAAGACAGAATTACCCAGAAGAGTTCTTTATTATCATCATTTCAAAGACAGTAGTTGCCAGTGTCACACACAGCCAGCACTTCACTGGACACCCTAATCATCTTTATCATCTCAATATCCCAAAATAGAATGCACTTTCTATATACTGGTTGCACAAGATTACATTTGCAAATGTCATTTCTCCTGTACAAAAATCACCTTTGTGAGGTGCATCATCAACATTTCTCTCAAAGCCTCACTTCTTGTAACATCCCAGTGTTCTACAAAACCGACAGAAAGACAGTAAGGACCTCCATGGGGGAGGCAAACTAAGGCTGTGTTTCTCATGTTTAGGAACTTCCCTCACACTGAAATTAAGCCTTTAAATTATTTTGAATTAAATCTCACCTTTAGTTAAAGTGGTACCACTGCATAAGCAGACAAGAGCTCTCCTGCTGAAAGAAAATGTATATGCGCAACATAAAGTTGGTACTGTATGCTGTGATGTAGTGATCAGAGCTTGCTGCCCACCCCAAGGAAACAGCCTAGCTAGTGTTAGGTATTCGAATCCACAGAGAGCCTCAGCAGGAAAAACATATCAACAGACATGCCTACTGGATGCTCCCCATTTCCCAAGCAACAATTTTCCCCAAAAGAAATGTTGATTTAAACTATTCGTGTTAACATGAGTGCAGGATAAGGTTATGTGATTCTTGGAGCCACCACATCAGGTCATGAATGATGTAGTAATGAAAATTCCTTGCTCACTGCACAGCAAATAAAGACAGGATTGTGAAACCACTCACTCTGCTGTGCCTAGCCCTGCATACACAGAGCCCAGCATAGAGAATGAAGGAGACTTTTGAACATCTCACAGTCATCTCGCTAAGAATTATCGAGCACTATGAAAATCTGATATTTACATCCCCATTTCTAAATACAGGCACCTTGTGGGTATGTGTTCACAGAAACAGAGTTCTGTGCCACGTACGCATATCCTGGGACATAAGTTATAAAAACCTCTTGGGAATTGCTGCAGGGCACAATGAAATATCTTCCACACAGGCTGGCAAGCTTTAACTCTCCTAACCTCTGAACAGAGGTGAACCTCAAGAGGTTAGCAGATAACCTCATCATAACCCCGGCCTTCCTGCTTAGCTACTGTACTAAAACCTCTCCTGCAGAAGAAACAGGGACTGCAGGAGAACAAACAGAACTTTTTGAGCCTGATTTTTTAGAGTACTGCGTATCTATCTGCAGTTCCTAACACCCTTGCTTAGAAATGAAGGTGCCCTATAGATCTAATAGGGTCACCCTGTATGGAGAATTAAGATTACTTAGATTCCACAATTACTCATACTGCCAAGTCGGAAGTTTTTTCAGGATGCTAGCCTCTCTGACAGCTTATGTTTTCAATCCTTGGTCTAAGGATAACTCCCTGCAACCTCTTTTTCTCCACAACACTGATCCACTTGTTGAACTCTAACATTTGACTGGGTAGTTTCTGTACATGGAATACAGATTCTTTTTCATATAAACCTTCAAAAACAAGTCTTTAGTTTCAGCTTGGCCTTTAGAGATGTGTAAAAGCTTTCATGGACAAAGGGTGTATTTTTAAAGGGAGGCAGTAGAAAGGATTGATTTTTTTTTTCCCCTATCTTAACTGACCCCAGACTCTAACCTTACTCAAGCTGATAATCAAGAAAGTAAACTAATTAGCATGTATGTCCAGAACCTGCTCTCAACTTTACTTCCCAACATTATTACACTGCAACTTCTTTTCCACGTTTTCCCAAAATTCAGTTCAGTGAATCAAAGATGCTCCCAGCCTGTATCATTTGCTACATTTAGGCATGGCAAAAATCAGCCTGACATCTGTGTAGTGGTTTCAGAGCATCTGCTGTCTTTGCTAGAAAGCATTTTCATCACAAAAGTCAAGAAATAACAATTTCAAGAAGTTCCTGAAACCTCTATTCTAAGTCCCTTAAGTTGTAAGCTCAAGGAAGGAAACGCCTTTGTGACAGCACAGCTGTAGATTAAAAAGATTCCCAGGGCCTCCTGGCTATTCTGACTCTTGGTCTTTAGAATTATATGAATATAGGCTTAAGACCACCCAAACTCCTTTCCCCCCCCCCCCCCCTTTTTTTTTTTCCTCTTTTTTTGTGAAGCAGAGGGAGCGCACACAAGCATGTGAAAAAGAGACCATTACCCTCACGGTGAACAAATGTAATTTTAATGTAACAAAGATCTGACAGACAGTATCAACCTGAGACAGCAGCTGCATTTATGTCATAGTCTAAAAGAGTCCAAAAAGGAAAGGGTGCTTCAGGGGAAGGTACACATACTGCATGACACAGCAGCCTTTACTGAGATGCTTTAACCCGCTTGAGCAGAAAGGCATTGTGGGAACTTAAGCTACCCTCCAAAGCCCACCCAGGGGGGTAACTGACTTCTGCCTCTTGCTTAGTAAGCACAGGGCTGATTTTGCACCTAAATCTCAACTAACTAACAGGAAACATTAACACTGTAGTAGAACACGTTCTTCTGAGATGAGATAACCCTAGGTACCTCTTATGTTATTGGAATCACTGCCATGACAGACATGCTGGAAGGAAACAGGACAGCAGCATAGAATATCTTAGTGGTCTTCTCCAACCTTAATAATTCTATGATTCCATAAGATAAGAACTGAAAACAAGAGCTCAAAACCCCAGGCTCATTCAAAAAAAAAGATTAAAAAAAACTTAGTATTTTTCTCAATGTGGGGAAGAGAGAGAAATATTCCAAATACTGCATTTTAGTACCTGGTTCAAGATAGTCTTCCTAGGCAGTTCTGGGAGCGAGAAGTTCCTCTGAAGATGATTCAGAGCTGGAGCCCCCCACCTATCCACTGCTGGTACAGCAAGTATAGGGACACCAGAGGGCACCTGAGGGTCAGGGGCTGCACCTTTCATCCAGGCTGAAAGTAATCTGCTGCTACTGAGCCTATTCCAAACCAAAATTCACTACAGCCTTTTGACAATATTTCTAATTGATTTAGGCTTTCTTAGCCTGATGTCACGATACAGAATCTAAATAAAGAGAAACAATCAAACGCCCACTTTTTCAGCAGGAAAAAAAAAATCATGACATGACTCCATTTCTTGCCCTGTAGCTTAGCTGTGTTGCTCCCTCAAAGATGAGCTGTTCTTCCTTCCCATCATGGGCTCTAGGATAGCAAAGAAAAACAGCCCACTTCAAGATCAAAGGTTGGCTGAGAAATCAAATTAAAACCAGCAATTGTATTCGCAGCAGTACAGTCAGCTAAAGTAGTAATCACCAGTATTGTTATTTATATTGTGGCTTCACATCAGGTATCAAGTAGCTCACAGCCCTGCTAAGCCAGCACATCAAATGGAAAGGAAACGGCTATCATGGGCATATGGAAAGCATACCTGGCCAGTATATTCAGGTGCTGAAGCTTTAAGCATATGCACATGTCCCACTGGTTCCTTTATTACCAGCTGCTTCTAATCACCTGCCCAAAGCAGGTGCTTATATAATTCCCCAAATAACTGATGTATTATGTGCTTGCTAAATCAGAGTGCAAGAGTCAAGGTCTGATGGGCAGATGGGATGGGATGACAGAGAAAAGGTGCAAGGCCAAAGTTCAAAGTTAGAGGAAGATTTAGTATACATGTGTTACATGGAAGACTCCAGCCAACAATTCTCAGTAGCAGCAGCTCCGAATCACAACATTTGGACATAAAATTTTCAACAAAATTCCAGTCTGTAGGACTTAAGTCATCAGCGTAGTCAGGGGAAGAATGTGTGACAACCTCGGTTTATGGTTTTTATTTGCCACAAGCCTTCCTCCAGCTTGGGTCTAATCACTTAGCCTCTCAGTGCTTCAGCCCCACAACAGTGAGATCAGGCTACCAACACTAACCCCTTGCCCATGGGCTTGCAGCAGTAAAGGCACAGATGGCCAGCAGTATTCAGGTCACCTGGCACTTGAGGTTGTAAGGCTTGCTCAGAGGGAAACAGCTACCATTGTAAGCCTCTGGGAAAGAGGATAATTACTCCAAAACCTTATGAAAGTCCTTTTCTGCTTATTCAAATGGAGGCACAGACTTTTTTTCATAAATCAAAGGTGTTCACGTTTCTTAATATGGAGGGATAACCTGTGCTAATTATGAAGCTATTCTTCAAAACGGCCTGCTTCACAATCCAGCATCTTATTTTCCTCAAAATATAATGCAGAATATATTATTTGCTCAATAAACTCTTACGCAAAACTCAAATATTTGTTAGTGCAAAATTTTGGGTTTTGGCTAACCCCATTTGTTTCTACAATGTATGGAAAAGTATGTCATCCTCACTGTTACAGGGCCTTTTCTTTGCTTCTGAGACAGTTAAGGCCAGCCCTACAGAGTCAGCTGTGCACCAAGCTGTCACACATACAATTTAAAGAATGACCTCCTGCTACATCTGCCCATCTTCCACAGCACTCACCTCAAAGAATCTATGGAATTTTTTTTCCCCTCATCCACCAATATACAGTTCCATTGCACTGGTCCCTCTGCAGATACCTGTTACACAATCAAATTCTTCAATTCTAGTAAAAATAAAACGGAAGCATAGGTTAAAATGGCAGTAATGATTTATGAGCTCAAGGGCCAAATTCTGGTTTCATGTGTAGCAGCAAAAGCCATCAAGTTAGTGTATACTAATTCACAACTCTTCCTCCCATATCTGCACTCTCCTCTCACATATACATGAGGCTGATTATGCAAAAGAGATTAAGAAAACTCAAGCTTGCACCTGGACCCTCCAACAATAAAAGCAGTCTTCCAGCAAGGTTCTATCCACCTTCATCTGGAGAAATACAGGCTGCACTCTGTAAACTCAGAGAGAGCTTAAAGAGGGGAAATAGGGTGCAGCTCTGTCACTGATGTAGGTCAACATCAGAAAGATGCTGCCAGAAAGAACCATTTCAGGGACTCCTTTCCATGATCCTGGGAATTCCTTCAAAACTCCCGTCTCTGACGTGCTGCCCTCATGTGAAATATCTACAGTGTTTGCAAAGAAGTGATTATGAACAACTAACCAGCCGTGCATATATTTCAAGAAAACTTGGGAACAACCTTGTTGGTTTTGGAAACACGTAGACATGCTCAGGGTAAGCTGGCAGGGAAGAATCACCGTGGAAAGTTCCCTAATAACAGAGGGTCTGTAGTGCCACCTACTGTTTCACTGTTGACTTTAACTTCAGATGATAAAAAGAGATGAGACACGGCACCGCGGAGTAAAGCCAAACTCAGACACTCTCCTCCAACCTGACAACAATTCACACCAGGTCCCTCAGAAGACCTGAACACTACCAAAGAACAACTCGAGAGCTAATCCCATCTTAATACCGGACAAGGTTTTGTGCTGCTATGTGTGAACTGCCACTAGGTTCACAGCTTCCCAACCATTCGCAAAGAATTTAAAAAGAAATTAAGAACTCTAAAAGCAAACTTCTCTTGCACTGATCTTGAACTGCCTAGTCAAGATATGACTGATCCTTGAATACATTACAATTTCCCTAAAGACAAACTCACAGAATGTATTTGCTTTCTATATAGGATCATCTATTTCTCCTGGATTACAAATCACAGACCAGAAAACACAACATTCAAAAATACAAGGGGAAGGTTGCTCTTCTCTGGTTAATAGGAAGTGTCAAGAACCATAAGTAGAATTTGCTACTCAGTACAGCACATTATCAAAATCACCATAGAAAGTATATTCATATGCTTATAAATTTGGTCTCGATTATATAACCAAGTACCTACAATGCCTGTATGTGTGTCTAGCCCAGCATGGAGTCCATTAGTTTGGTCCTTAATTTGCCTTTAAGGAACTGATATATCGAGTGTGCACATTAACCATTTAATACAGGTGCCCAAAGGCTTATATAGTTAAACAACTGCAAGTGGTTATCACTGAAAGTTTAAACAAGTGATTATTCTTCCTCTTCAAAGATGAGGTTAAAGGCTGGACTAGATGACCCACAGAGACCCTTTCCAACCTAAACTTTCTATGTTCAAGCACTTACAAGTTCAGAAATAGACAACCAGCAAATGGCCTGGGACCACTACTTCCCAATTCTGACCAGGACTTTACAGAGTTCATACTAAGAATGCTTCATGCAGCAGATCTTAGGAGACCTCAGTCAACATCCTGAGAAGTATTTAAGTGAGAAACTGCAACTAACATCAGTAGGACCTGAGTTCCTACATAGTGGGAGAAGGCAGGAATTGGATGATGTCTCGTACAAGCTTCCAAACTGTAGACCTATCAACAAAGCTCAAAGACACCAAATTCACTGCAGCCTCAGTGTAATGAGTTGGAGTTCTCAGTCACCTAGTGCATAAAACAACACAAATGACATAACCTCATGATGCCTGGCAAGCTCCTAGCTGCCACTGTACACCTTTCACCAAAGATGGGTTAACTCTACTGGAGGAAATTTTAACAGCCAGTTTAAAGAAAGTAAAGCAAGCTTACAGAAAGCTTGATTATAGCATAACTATATTCTGTAAATCTGACCTAATTCCCCCTCGCACCAAATACAAGAGTTCTCCTACACAGATTAAAGGGATGTTATTCTGTGGCTGATAGGAAGTGTTCTCCAGAGAAGGTTCACAGGAATCTTATCAGCTGGTACAAATACCTGACAGGAAACAATAAATAAGAGAGCAGGCTCCTCCCACTGTTGTCCAGTGACAGGACAAGAAGCAGCGGACAGAAACTGAATCACATGAAACTCTATCTGACCAGAGGAAAATAGTTTCTTACAATGAGAATGGTAAAACCTCTCTGCCAAAATGATCACGTTGTACTAAATGACCAAGATCTCCCTTTCCAATAAGTGTGATGGGAAATCCCTGATGAGGATGTCTAAAATATGTTCATGCTTTCTTCATAAATTGATTCAGTAAAACAGCAACACTCAGAGACATAACTTCTACTACAGAACAGTTTTGAAGAAAGAAAAACGTTTGTAGTTATCTATTTTAAAAGATTATTTTTAAATGTAAATTCATAGTAAGAAATTACATAAACATTTTGGAACAAACTAAAGAAAGTGTTTTGCATGACTTAAGTTGATTTATTTTTTATTTTATTTTTTTACTTTCCTGTCTTTTTTCTTTTTGTCAAAACATGAAAGTAACAGTTCAGGGAGAAAGAAAGGTATTCATTTTCAAGAAAAAAAAACAGGAAACAAGAAGTTCTTACTTGCTCAAGTTAAGGTTCCACTGTTAATGAACATCTGCAGAGTAGCAAAAATGTAATTCATAAAATACTAAGAAGGAAAAGGAACATTCCTGAACCCGGAATTTCTGAATCTCTTTAGATTGCCCAAGTTCTTCCTAAAAGTGCCAAGAGAGACCAAATTCTACTCAATTAGCTGTCAGAATGATTAATCTATAACAAAGATCAATATAAACAAAACTGCACAGTAGATGTAGTATCCAGTGAAGTACCTTACTGCTTGTCTGCTTGAGACAGCTCTTTACCTGATCCCTTAGTACATACAGGATAAACTTCTTAAAAGAAGAGATTCAAATTGAATAACCCCCAAGTAAAATGTCACTGCATAAACTGGACATACCTATTTCAATTGCAGGTACTCAGACAAATAGATATCATAGACTAAAAACAGCTGCTATTACCTGTAAGTCAGAAGGAACAAGACAACTACTGCTCAGTTTTGAGTAGCACTGAATTTGAAGGTCAGAAAACAGATCTGATTAAATACAGATTCCAGTAGTTCTCAGTTGAGGAAAGTATCAACTACTGACACAAAACACCTCCATTTAATTCCATTCATATAGTTCTTTTGTGCAAAATGCCTGAATATTACAGCAAAGCTTCTAGAGTAGAACAGTTAATATATGTAAAAGCATCTCACTGCTGTGTAGGAACTAAATTTGATTCTACACCTATTTAAGAAATTGGCAGGATATAGTAATTGTTTCCCCAGGAACAAGGTTTGGTCAACTGTCTTTACTGCCTCTGTATAACTAAGCTGTAAGCAAGTCTGCACTATGTAGGCAACAGCATGCATAAGCCAGCAAGCAGCACTTAAAAAGCACAGCATCAATTCACAGTACTTAGCAAACTGCCATGGTTTCTGTGGTGGTCATAAGGAATTTGCTTTTGAATCTGCATTAAATAGCAAATTTTCTACATCCTGTTTGATGCAGTTTAGAAAGCATCTGTTTCGCTTAACTTGAAATCAGCGCAGCACGTTAACATCTCAGAGGAAATTAGGTTCATTTAATATGGATTTTAAGGCTACGTTCCCCTTGCTCTATTATATATCAGAAAGAGCTTTGTATTTAGAAGTTGTGCTTCTACAATGCCTAGCAATGGTACAAACAGAGTCATCAGAGAATAGAGCAAGATATGCTGAGCCAAGATATGCCTTGGTTTAATTGCCTGAGTGGATAATAAACAATTTAAGGGATGAACTGGTCAGATGAAAAGGTGTGACCAGTGGATTTAATTCTGCGGGATACAGAAGGGAATTCTAAATAGAATCCTAAGTGGTGCAGTTACTTCTGTCCTAGTTTCCCTTACAAAGGAACAGAATGGTAGGAAGCTTCACAAATTGCTGCTCATGAGCTCAAGGAAAGGCATCATCCAAAACAGTTCTGAGAAGAAAAAGAAACAAGAAGGAAGCTTCTATGACTCTGTAAGAATCTCTCTGAGTTAAACAGCTTTTCAATTGTGTCCACTGGAATGCAACAAGCTGCAAGCTGTGTCATTTCCACAGAAAAGTTTATTTTTTATTTCTGGAGGAGGAAAAAAGAAGAAAAGTAAAACTAGCAGTAAACCCATTTGAAAACACTGCTCCGGTATTCCAGGTTTTGTAATTCAGTTGCCTTGCATTCTCATACTCCCTTATATGCAGCTATCTCTGGTTTGATGACAGTTCTCAAGAGGTACCACCACTTTCTCCCCAGAGTACAGGACAGGCAACTTGGGGATCTTCAAGCATGGTTCTCTACAAACATTTGGTTAGGCAAACTTGCCCAATGAGACCTCAGGGGGATTGAAACAGATTCCTAAGGTGCTTAAGAGGATTAGCAAAAATCTAAATAGTACAGATGCACCAGTGTTCACATTTACAGAAAGTCCTCAGAAGGTTTTGATTATAAAAAGAAAATACAGTACGGAGAGTATTGCAAGCACAGCTTGGAAGGTAGGGTCTAAAGCAAATGCTCGAGAATATACATTTGTATCAAAATTACATTTTGATCCCCCATTTTCACCGATTGGATGGTAACAGACTTCTGCTGTCAAGATTTTCAGAGCTGCTTAAAATTATGAAAGCGTTTCAATAAAATTTGTGACAAAGCTCCCTCAAGTTGTTTTAAAAAAAATCTCTTCCATATTTGTTCAGTTTCCTGACATGAGGACTAACGGGTCACGTGTTTCTCCACATAAGGTCCAGCTCAGCAGACAGCACTTTGATCGCGTTGTTGTACCTGTTGCTGCAGTAATGACGGCCTGAGTTCTCTGATGAAGCTTAGCAGTTGGTGACATTTCTAGGGCTTAAGCTTCTTACTGTTGCAATCATAGCAAGGCAATTTTGCAAACCTCAGTTTCATATTTCCCCTCTTATTTAAAAAAAAAAAAAACATCTAGTTTTCAACACAGCTCTAATGATAACTTCAAAAACTCTGTGGCTTTTCTTTGTAGATCACTTAAGTATTTTGTCTCAAGTTGCTCTGCAGCTCTACTACGTCAGGTCCAAATGAATCAAAGAAATCTCAGAGCAAAAGCTGTTTGAAACTGGTAACACTCTTCTGGATTCTCAGAGGAAGCACTGATTTTGCCTGATGAGGTTCACTCACAGGATTTCATTGGACTTCAGCAAACCTTTCAACATGAAGGCCGGGAGTTTAAAGTTTCTAATGAACCATGAAACCAGGGAACTTTCACAGGAGCTTTCTGAAAATTCTTTCCTCAATTCTAGCTTCACATCATCTAACAATTTTGCCTCACAATGCACAAGACCCAAAGGAGAGCTGTACAAGCTGTTGACGAAAGCTACATACAGTAGAACACAGAGCAGGCCCAAAGAGTCCAGAAGTTGTTCTCCATCTTGTAAACCTGAGCTTCAAGTGCAACTCAGAGAGCAAGACAGGTACTGTTCAGAGCAGTACTTCATCTCCTGCAATAAGAACTTTTTTCTATTTTAAACAGGTTTTTTTGTTGCATATTGATGATTCATTAATACTAACTACCACGAACCTTTCTTAGATTAAGGATAGTATGGTCTGGGTGAAGAGAGGGACTCAGTTGTCATGTATTCTCTGTCATGTTTCTAAACTGGCTTTTAAGCTCACCTATTTTAGAAGAATTGAAAGTGACAAAAGATAATTCAGCCATTGAAATAGATGATCAGTGTGCTCTGTCACACCGTTCCTACACAAGTTAGTCTCTCCAAGCTTGATTTTTTTCATTTTCAAAGCAGCTGACACCTTCTACATTAAAGAGACGCTATAAAGTCCAAATGAGTCTCACCAAGGCTATCAAAAAACATACTGCTGGCCACCGGTCATAATGTCTACTTTGAGAGAAGCTGGAGGCTTGAACAGTATGAAATCAGGTTTTAGTTTATTCCTGTGCTCCATCCTATAAAGATGGGAAGTATGAGCAGAGTGAAGATAGCTTTACGTTCACTTTGAATCCAGATTACACATCAACTACTTGTGGAAGCTACATCCCAGCAGTGAAAGAGCAATCATTTGTTTCAAAGTAAACAAAAAAATTTGAATACAGATACTTCTGCAACAGAGGCTGGGGAGGTCAGTTTGGCAGAAGACCTGCTAAAGAAGTGCTATTCATCATTTGCCTTGTGTGCAAATAAAAATTTGCTGCAGCTCTGAACAGTAACAGCATTAGCTTAGCTCTTCTGCTTATTGATACAGCAACTCCACCAAAGCCCAGTTCCTCCTCACTACTCAAATCAGGACTGATCTAACACTCTCTTTTTAGATCAAACAATCTAACCTGTATTTGTATTTAGAAGAATTTTTAAAGAAACAGCCATCTATATAACAGATACATAAAAGAGCAAAGTCTTACATTGGTGCACATTAAAAGGAATAGAGAGGACAAAGATTAGAAGCCTCTCAGTGAAGCAGACTGGAGTCAATTAAGACAAAATATTCTGTGTGCATACTCTCCTCAAGGCAATGTCCACAGCTCGTATGTAATGCAAACCATGCTAAGCAGCTACGTCTAGCCTGATTTTTGTCCAGCTACCAAGCATTCTAACTGAATTTCACTAGACAGAAGCGTTCAATTTTTTTGTCATTGGAAAACACCCAGGGAAGTAGCAAACAAAATGCTTCCTGCTGCTGTTAAATGCAGGAGGCTGTGATTGCAGCTCAGTCATCTGCACTCCACAAGTATTTGAGTGTTCTGGTAGCGTAACCCCCCCCCCAACAGTAGCAGAGGCTTTTTCTCTAAATGGTCCACGACATTTTCATGTTTGCATTTGCCAGCAACTGGCAGTAAAATGTAAGAGAGGGCATCTCTAATGCTTCTCCTGATTATTGATAACATCTAGAAGGCTTAAATATGGCCTTTCCTGCTTCAGTTTTTAGGGAGGTTAATTGAGATCAGATACTTAAAGCTGAACTTAATAACAACAGAGTAAACACACAGGCCAGGCTATGGAAAAAAAAGAATGTTAAAAAATATTTTGAATAGTTAGATGCATCTACATGATAACTTCAGTGCACTTAAACAAAATGAAGGACCAAACCAATTCCAACTGTCATTAGAATGCTGATCGAAGACACACATGGCACTTAGGAGGCCAGAGAAGAGCAAGCATAATTTTACTTCATTTTTAAGAGACAGAGAACATTCAGAAACATTTAGCCCACCCTATATAACTGATTATAACCCCCACAGTACAAGATAACTTGTATATGTGCAGCTGAACAAACAACAATCCTCCCTTTACATGAGAAGCAGCATACAGTATACAAAGAGATGTCACAGCCAAGCAAGGCTTTGAGTACTGCCCTCACAACACAGCTCTTCTTAAAATAAATAAACCAAGGAAAAACACGGTCTTTGTGAACCATGTTAATCCTTCACTGTGACAACGAGAGATGGTATTCACCAGAATCTTCATCTTACCACATCTACAATGGGTGCAGCGGTACCCTGAATTCTAAGTGCTTTTGGCAGACATTTGGAAAACAGCAAATCAACAGGAATAACAGCAAATTTTAGCAAATCAGAACATTTAGATAGTAGAGAAAAGGAAAAAAGGACATCCTGCAGGACACCAAATATGGATGAGAAGGAGATAAAAGATTTTTTCCTCACGGACGGGACAAGAGTAAGGGACTTGCTCTTAAAAAGAAGTAGAATTCAGTTGAGAAGTCAAAAAGATTTCCTTCATTTTAAAAAACACTGAGTTTCTCGGAGAGACTGTGAAATCACCCATCATAGATTTACACAAGTTCTGTTACAGTGGTTTAGGCTATTTATTTGTTTACCCTCCAGCTCCTAGTACATCCATATGCCTTAGCATCTCTTCTTACCCCTACTGCCCTTGACATCCCATTTTTGCTTCCTCCTTGCCTCACAATCACCACTTCACTCCATTTCTTCCCCTGCTCTCCAACAGACAGAGAGAAATCAGATGATGGGGGTTCCTTCCAGACATGCATATCCGTGACTCTAAAATAAAAGGCACATTTACAGTAACTGCAAATGTTTACCTGGAATTGTCAAAGGAACTAAAATTCTCAATAGGATTTCAGTGAGATTGGATATCTGTTAACATCCTCCAAAATTCCTGCTTAGGAAAGTAATTAGAAGAACTGCACAGAAGTCATGGCAGGAACTGGTTACATAGTGGAAAGGGTTTTTGCAAATATCCCAAAATGTAGCAAGCATTCAAAGGAAAACAGGTACTGCTTGTTGACACTAGAAATAACTCCAAACATTACCCCACTGAATCAAATCTATCATCATTAAAGACCTACTAATTATCATTCTGGTTGCCTTATGTGGTATTTCCACTGTGATCTCATTTTGTTTTAAGGCAAAACAGACCATACAGATTTCAGTAGCACGTGCATTTGCTGGCTGCTAACAAGTTCATCTGGTATTAGTTTTTTCAAAAGTTTGTGACTTTTGCAGGTCTGAACACCTGCAATATAACCAACCCTTTTTCACACCATGTTCTCGCCTCACCTGGGCAAAGCCATGCAAAAGGGGGTAAGGGCTTAGCCTAAAATCCAGCAAAGGTAATGCCATTCCAATGCCACTGGTTTTGCTTCTCTATGCCCACAAAACTCACTTGCTTGTCCAAATATAGCAGAAATCTCTTGCATTCAGAACCTCACAGAAGCATGAAATTAAAAGATGCTTACCACCCTAAGCAGCCAAGAGCTCTGAAGCCAATGGAAGATTCCCACTGACTTCACTTATCTCAGACTTCATGTTTTTTATCTTTTATCTGTACAGTGACTATGGTGATCTCCAGTACTAAAGCTATTCATTTGCTTCCATTCCAACAACTGTTTTCAAGAGTCATGAATACCTTAAAAAAGCATACATTTTGTCTGTAACTTCCTAGGCATGAGGTAGAATTCTTAGGGACATAACAGTTCCTGCATTGCGCTTTGTTTCCATTTTGGTCAAAAAATAGCAACACTGATACGATCCTGAACTTAGAGCCTATATGATAACAACTTACATGTACAAGGCAGGAGAATAAAGTCTGTAGGTCTGAATGTGGCATTTCTTACTTCTGTATATCTAATGCTGTATCACCATTAGCTCTTTCTATGGGATCTTTTTTTTTTTTTTTTTTTTTTTTAACAACAAACCTACGAACAGCATGTGTAACAAATGATATCTATTGCATTTTATTATTCATCTTTATCCACGTATTGACATTTGAGATGTAACCCGGGACTTTGTGTAGAATATGTCTGGCAGAAGTGGTGTGTACTGATTAATGTCCTTTCAGTGCTGATATGAAACACATGGGTTATATTAGCAAAGCGATGTATGAAATGATACATTGGAAATTACTTACCTATGCCATGAACATGACTTACCAAAGTCAGGAATGTTCTAGTGATTAACTCTTACAAATGCATGTGAATTAAACCACTTCTTTATGGGAATATGGCAGCACTATCAAATACCAATAGGCTGTAATGAGTCAGCCCTGAAATCTAATAAGTAAACGGTATTGATGGGATAGGAGCAAAATTATATACTCTGACAACTAATGAACTTAAAAAGGAGGTATTATTATTCCTGTTCACTTCCACAATTTGAAGCTTCTTCAAATTTAGGCTAGACTGAAAAAAGAATCCCTATAAAAGTTTTTAGGCATATACCTAACTCCTATTAAAATCAACATCCCACTGAAACTGGCTAAGCACGTGCTCAAATATTTTACTGAATCTGGGCAGCGGGTCCTAACTTGCCAAAGTTCTATTTTCTGTATTGATAAAGTATTAACTTCACTATGCTGTGGACACAAATATTAGCCAAAATTATTAACTTCTTCTGGACTTCTTGACCTTTTTAAAAAACCTGGTCTGGCTAGAAGACTGTCTTATCATTAAACCAACATATTACATTTCTCTGACAGTAAAATTTATCTATAGACATACAGTAACAGCAAATTAACCTCAATCTGACATGAATGAAAACAGTTCCTAAGTGGTTATAGTTCCTAAAACAGAATCTATATGCAATAAATATAATTATTTCACTGAAATTGTTAGCACATGTCTTTCTTCTGCAACAGACATGTTTGCCGTACCATCTTTGTTGTACTGATATGTTCTTTAGTAGCCTATTCTGTGCCTTTATCTTTGATTTAAATTTATCATGACACATTTTTAAACAATAGCAGGAAACCTCACTTATGACTTTAATTATAAAATGGTGTTATAAAATTATAACCACATTTTACTTCTGGCAGTTGGCAATCCTCATTTAACATAAATAACCCTTCCTGGCCTCAGCAGTTCTCTTTGGTAGATTTCAATGCTTACTGTATGTAATTGATATAAAAACACAAGGTTTAGGAAGCAGTTATTGGAACTTGTTAAAAGAAGTAGTCAAGTTCATAAACGCAGTCATTTTGCTATGTTACATGCCAAGAGAATTAATAATATACCTTTGGGAACAAGGGAGAAATTCTGGCTTTTTAAAGAAAGACTGATGTAACTACAGTATTCCACTCCTATGTTAATTGTTTGGCTCTCAAATCCACGGCTTTGTTTCTCTTCCACCCACAGCTGCTTCCAATAACCTTCTGAAAACTGACACATACATACACACATTCACATTTTACGCAGGCATGCATTTTTTACTACACATACACACTAATACCCAAATAATTCTGTTGTTCTGTTTTAAAGAGCAAGAGCAAATACGTTAACTTCGCTGTGTAAAGAAAATAAAAAGCCACGTTAGAAGAAAGTGTCCTCAGAAGACTGAGGTTTAGCAATACTGGAGATGAAGCTACTTCAAGTCATTTCCTAAAGGGAATTCCCAAGCAGTTCGCACAAAGGGGCTGATTTTCTAGCAAAGACTCCTGAAGTTGCACAAAGTCATCTTTGTCTATCTTACTTTTGCACTATGACAGCACTGGCACATAAACAGGCAAGAGTTATTAGCTTACATGAGCAGCATAGCAATTCCAAAATCAAATCCTCTAACGCACGATGGCCACACGAGTATGAAAAATCACCTGTACGTAATTCAGAGATAGAATGTCATTGGAAAAACCACAGCTTAACGATAACATACAACACTTGCTCCACTTCTGTTTGAACATCACATATCATTACCAACAGGATTAAAGATAAGCATATATTTAAAAGACCTTGATGAACCAGAATCCAAACCAACAGTGCTGAGCTCTCCACAATTTTCACTTCAGCTGACAGAAGCTATTACCAGTCCTTCACTTTTGGAAATAAATCACTTGGGTTAGGCTCCATTTCAAGTTTTGCCATCTGCCATTTTAAGGACCCAACCTCTAAAGTTTTACATAAGTTTATGAGAAAGAACCCCAAAACATTGAGATTGTTTTCTTAAGCTTTCATATGGCTGTTTTACCTCATACCTAAAACAAACGTAACAGCAAAAGAAGGGGACGTTGAGCTTTTTGCATTAGGATCCACCACCTTGGACCATATCAATAGTGTATCCTGCAAACAAAATCACGCAATAGGACACAGCTGTAGCATAAGACAATATCTGTGGAGAGCTCAAGATCTATGATGCCATAGCTTGCCACTAACAAATGCCAGATGTGGCTGGTTGGAGGATGCAGCAGCTGGGGAATTCAGAGGAAAGCTGAGATGCTTCAAATGTATGTGCTGCCAGTAGCATGATAGGAGAGCAGGACAGAGGGGCCAGATGTGCACACAAAAAGACTACACAAACCTGCAAGAGAAAGCTAAAGAAAATAAGCAACCATTCAGTTATGAGCCACTGTCTTGAGATACGTACTCACAAACACGAAAGAGGCAAATACTTTTCTTGCCTTCTCTGCAGCTGTTTTTAGACATCTGAAATGCAGCGTAGCTGGTACTTGCTTACTCAGGGCATAAGTACCTAAGTACTTATCAATCAGTCACATATAAGCGAGGCTTTTAGGTTCTATCAAGAACCAAAGCGTCTCCTACCTCTTTCTAGTGAACAGGGCAAACACACCCATATCATCAACCACTACACAAAATGTCTCATCTGTAACTTGCCACTTCTCAACAATATTGGAAGAATGAGCCAGCCTGTGACACTTTAATATTAAAGCACTCAGCCAGGAAAGCTTGACAATGTGATTTCAAAAACTTGCATCCTCCCTTCTTAACTGCGCAAAGCTGGCCACAACAATCAGTCTCTGTGACATAATAAAATTCACTAAGAAAATGAATCCCCGGAGTTTTGATTCTTCATCACTGAATTATAACATCCATTTCAATCTCTTAATAGAATCATAGAATGGCTTAAGTTGGAAGAGACCTTAAAGATCACCAAGCTCCAACCCCCTGCCATGAGCAGGGCTGCCCCCCACCAGCTCAGGCTACCCCATCCAACCTGGCCTGGAATGCCTCCAGGGATGGGGCACCACAGCTCTGGGCAGCAGTGCCAGGGCCTCACTGCCCTCTGAATAAAGAACTTCCCCCAGCATCTAACCTAAATTTCCCCTCCTTTACTTTAAAGCTATTCCCCTTAGTCCTATCACTATCAGACCATGTAAAAAAATCAGTCACCCTCCTGTTTATAAGCTCCCTTCAAGTACTGGAAGGTCACAACGAGGTCTCCTCTTCTCCAGACTGAGCAAGCCCAGCTATCTCAACCTGTCTTCACAGGAGATGCGCTCCAGCCTTTTGATGATCTTTGTGACCCTCCTCTGGTCCTGCTCCAAGAGCTCCCACAGCTTTCTTGTGCTGGAGCCCCAGCTGCTCAAGAGAGAGATCAGCCCTGCATGAAGTCATGAACCCAGCAGCTCTCACCCTAAAAGTTAACAGAGCAGCAACTGCCAGCTCTTGACTTTAAGTAGTCTGGACTGCCTTCTTTATTCCTTGAGCATCACCAGGTTTGTGCATGTCAGCTACACTGCTCATTTAAAAGCAGATTTCATGCAAATTGAGGAGGAAAAAAGTGTCATCACAGCTGAGAAACTTAGGTTTCCTGACTTGCCCAACAACAGAAATCAAAACCCAAAGTCATATCCTCAGCTAACACAAGCATGGCACAACTAAGGCTGGATAGAGCAAGGCCTGTTGAATACTTCCCAGTCCCACTGTAATCCTTTTCAACAGCACTGATGCAAATCAACTTCCCAAATGTACCAAAGAAGAGAAAAGTACCGCTCTGTTTGCACACATGGGACAGGAGGCCACAGTTCAGGATCTGCAGTGGCAGCAGGGTGCTTGCATTTGAGTACTCATCAGAAAGTAACAGCAGATGGTAGGCTTTAGAAGTGCTGATAGAGAAGCAGCACAGAGTATGCTCCTTGACTCACAATCAAAGAGCTCAGTTCTCACTGTTAGTCCAACACAGTCTCAGAAGTTAAGTATTTCAACTGAAGTCAGCTTAAATCCTTCCCCCCATCTTAACTTTCAACTTAAGAGCAACTTAAAGGATTGTTCTATTACGTTAGAAATGCACAGAACATCAAGTATTTATTTTCTGTGTCATTTTTAGTATGCAGGTAATTTTTAAAAGATAAGGTGAACAAAAACAAAAATATATATAAACACACACAAGGGCTGCTCTGAAAGTAACGCCTCTTCTTTTATAATGCTGGCCCACAATGTCAGATGCAGTCGGTGGTGGTACGGCAGCAGAGGCTGAACCTTCCCACCAATATCCCGTTACATGTTGTTGCTTTGCGACAGATGGCAGCACAGGGACAGTCTGACAAAACAGCATCTGACACAGAAGTGTGTATGGAGCAAAGGTGTGCCACTGAATTCCTTAATGAGGGAGAAAACGCACTCATTAACATCCACTGACACTTGCTGAATATTCAAGGAGACCAAGCAGTGAATGTGAGCGCAGTGAGGCGGTGGGCTGTGCAGCAAGGCTCTCACAGCAGCAATGATGCTCTCAGAGCACTGTGGTCACCTCTGCTGGTGAATATTTGTTAAATGCAACATGAAGGCTCTTGTTCATCACTGGCTAATAGTGGTGACTGAAAAAAAATGTTTTGTAGCAAAGAATTTACTGTATTAAATATATTAAATAGTGTGTGTGTATATATATATATATACACATACATACACACACACACACACATATATATATATATATAGCTCCATTTTTACCCTCAGAAGTGGCTTGGGGTTTGAGGGAGTTGCTTGGTTTGCTTTTGGGAAATAAGACTCTAGACCTCCTAGAGAAGACACTTGACTTGGTCAGATGTTACCAGTTCAGAGCACAGCTAACTGCACATCATTAAGGACAACTCTCCAGGTTCATCAACACTTTGGAGCACCTACACTACTGTATGAACAACTTAAAGCTACTCTGTCCATCAGGACTCCCATTTCTGCTGCTGGCCCAAGAAAGAAGGATTCCTTCACATTAGAAGGCTGCTTCTCTTTAAATGTTCCCTAGATCCTGCCTCCATACCACATATAGGTGAATGGCTGAACAAATGCAGACTTCTTCTGAACTTTGTGGCAGCACTAGTGCAGTGTTGCCATCGGGCAGTAACCTCAGACAAGGTACATATTAATTCATCTTCCTTAAAGCCATCAGTTTTAAATTCCTTCTTAATTTCAATTCCCGCTTGCCCCTAATATCTCCCCTAAATTGAGCAGAGGGCAAAAAACCCTCCAATTTGACTTTGGCTGCCACAGCCCATATATTTTGATGCGTCCTCCTTCTCCCCCCCACAAACTGACTGACCATTTATCCTTCTGTAAGCTTTCCTAAGCAGCCTTCATCAGCTGCTTACAGAGCATACACACCAGGGCTGTCCTCTACAACACCAGCACAGGTTATCAGCAGAAGTGCTCAAATAAAGGAGGTAAGGCCACCCCATCCTCAACCATAATGCTATGAGCATATGTTTGCATATCATATGCTCATAGCATTATGAGCATATTGAGCATACACACACAAAACAGTCAGGCCTGCATCACCTACCCCACAGCTACCTTGCTGCCACTTGGTTTGAAGTCTTCTCCACTTTTCTCAATCTACCTTCCCACAGGCCAGCTCCTAACAAAATATGGCTACTGCTATCAGCTCCATCCTAGTAATCAGTGCAGCTGGGTGAGCTAAGATTTGTGCTCAATGCTTTTCCTAAATCTTTCTCCCACTTTTCTCATCCCCTTCTTGTTTCTGGAGATTTAAACTGCAAAGCCAAATTTCTTGAACAGCAGTGTCCTCTGCTGGTAGGAACCAGACTCAATTTGTAACACTGAATTTGAATTACCTTTTCATGACTGCAGGGACACGATCATGAATAAGTCATTAAATTGTTTGAATGGGAAGTCAAAAATAGAAGAAAAATCAATCAACACTGTGATAAAGTTCTATGTGGATACCCTTGGTTTCCCTCAGATGAGGACAGAGGTCAGGGTACATTTGACACAAACTACTGATGACAGAAAATAAATTTGAATATGATTAAAGATCAGTCTATATAACTGTATGCCTCAGAGAACAAGGCAGCAACTTGGAAGTGAGATCCAGCTGCTCCCTTCAGCCTTACCACCCGTCCTCTGTATGTCTTCAGGCAAATGAGGTCTCCTCCACCTACTGAAACCTTGGAAACATCAGAAGAGTAAACGTGTGTCCAACTAGATCTTACCACAAAAAAGCTGCGGTCATTTTTTCAAGAGCACGCGAGCGACTGGGGAATCCAGGATTTATTTACAAGACTTACACATGCTGAAGACTCGATTTTCAGAGCATCCAGGTTCCAAGAGAGGCATATGGGCCCTTATCTGATCTGGGTGATCCCCCAGAGCTCTGGTAACAATGCAACTCCAATTAATCCTCGAGGAGTTGACAGTTAATTTGTTGGGCTCCACCATGCCCTAAATGCTGACTCTGAGGAGCCTATGTTTCAGTAACACTTCACTGAACACCTGCTTGATTCTTAAAATAAAGACCAGTGTGGCTAAGTTCCTATCTACCATACTAGACTGCTTCTGGAAAGAGTCTCCATTTCCATTCTTAGCAAGCAGCTGATTGCTGTCCCTTATACTCCTTTTATGCCTCAAAAGAGCACTCACACCAATCATATATGAAACAAACCTCTTGTATCCAAATTACCATCATCAAAAACAAGCACTGTTTTTTGTTCTAGTTAGGTTTAGGATCCATCTGTAATCTTAACAGCACATAATGACACACCTTTGCCATTCATGGAACTTGACAATTCTGTTGAAATCAGGAAAGGCAAAAAAAAAAAAAAAAAAAAAAAAATCATCCAACATATTTAAGAAAGACTAAAAAGATTTTTTGGCTCAGGCTCACTTTGTCACATCCCTTGAAATGCTACATTTGTTTGCTCCTTCTTTCCAGCACTGCAAGCTGGTCTAAGAAAAAGCCAGTACCTCTCCCAGTAAATTTTGTTTCCTTGATACCCTTGGAGTACTGCAGTTACAGCACCACTACTGCAAAGGTTTTTCCAACTTCCTCTGGCAGCCAATGGAAGAAACCAGTGAAAAGGACCTCCAACACCTGCAAAATGACTATTTCGTTACTTAAGAAAGCTGGGCTTAGGATAATAGGATTGTGAATCAGTGCAATGGTTCAGAATTGGAAGATTTTAAGTGTCACAATGACGCTACTTTGGCGAGGAACAGAAAACCATGCTGTTTGTATGAGACAAGGGGATCAAAATAAAGTGAGCAAACTTCATAGCAAATAAAAGCAGAGCTGTTTCTAACGGTCCTTTACCTTAGTCACCAATTCTATTTATATGCTTTAAGGGACTGCAAATATTCGTTATCTTCTCTCAGGACACAAAAAGAGTTTTCCAGATTCTATATAAAGAAGTCATTTTGGACAGATCAAAACCATAAAGGCACAAAACTCCTGGATGACAGATGCCAGGATGTTAGTAACCATAAATGGTTTTCAAATATGGCCCCATCACCATCCCCCACAGTAGCCCTTTCAAGTGGGAATTACAAATTGCTTACTCGGAGAGGAAATTTCAAACAGGCCACTTATCAAAAAGTGCCAAATAAACCTGTCATTGGGATAGAAGTTACAAACCATTCCTAAAGTCTGCAGACATTTCCTGAGCCTGTGAACTCTGATCTTGGCTTCTAATAAACATGACATCAGCTCCCCAGTACTGCAGACACAAGACACATGACCCACCACTATGTTATCGCTTCCTCTGCAGTTTCTTCTAGGATCTGTTCTAAAACACAACATCAATGGAAGACCTTCCACTTATTTCAAAATTGGTTTTGGATCAGGTCCTTAAAGGGAGGTCAGAACAAGCATGGCATGGTATCAGTATGTGAGCTACAAATATTATTGCAAGTATCCACTTAAAAGCAATACTGATTCTGAGACATTTGAGTTTTCCAGGTACTGAATTAGTAAGTGGGTTAAGATAAGACTCCTGACGCTGCCAAAAATTTATTAACTGTTAACCTCTCATCCTAGAAATGTAACTGAGCCCTTAAAAACTGTGATTAAGCATTTATGTACTAGATGGCTACCGAATAGCTTCTCAAAACACCTTAAGAACCATTCTGATATGCCAGAAGATTTCAATCACTGGAATGACAACCACCTTAATTTCCAGAAAAACAAAAGGGGAGCTAAAGCACCACAGTGTACTTTATCCATGTAGGTACTTCCTTTGCATCTAAGTGGGGGGTAGGGAGGTTGCTTTTCATGTTGGAGGTTTTGTTGTGTTTTGGTTGGCGTTTTTTTTTATTATTCTTAAAGTTGAAAAAACAGTTCACAAAATAAAAGTTCCTCTTTATCTCTGGACTGGAAACTTGACTAAGACCCTTACCTCACAGACCAGGCAAGATGGGCCATCAGCTCAATAAGCTGTCAGTAAGCACAGAACTAGAACTCTTGGGAAAGTAACACAATATATATATAGATAGACCACAGAAAGATATTCATAAAGACTATTGAACGCTGACTTAGAAATGAAGCCTCCACTCCTGCCTAAAGATCAGAAGCTTCCATCATACTTGGATTTTCCTAAAACAATTCTAGATCAAACAGGTCAGAGCTGACAAGTTGCTATATGCAATGAGTAAGAAATTCTCATTAAAAAGCTTCAGGATTAACACATGAATCTTGCTGCAGAGAACATCTCCAAGACCCACAAGGAATCCACATCAATCCACATCAAGTTAGAACAGACAAATACAGAAAGCTCTCCAGAGTCCTGAGAGCATCAGTCATTTTTGCATTTTCCTCTTCCATCCTTATCCAGTCAGAACCTGCTGTCTCTAAAACAAGGAAAACCCAATTGGTCTGCATAGGTCAGAAAGGAGAGCTAGCTGCTTCGTAATGCAAACCAATCACCAACATCTCTAGCTAAGCTTACAGTAGTTTTGTGTGAATAGTATTTCAGCATTAAGCTGCTAAACCATCCCCAAGTCATGGCAGCCTCAGTACACAGCTGCTGGCTACGTCACAAACACTTCACTCTCTTGTTATGGTAGGATACCAGCTGTCTTTCACTGGGACATTAAGTGGAGGTCACAGAGCAATAGATACGCAAGGAAACATATGCATATTTCTGTTTCAGGTCAGTGGACATCACTCCAAGGATCTTTACTATAAATGGAAAAGAAACCCAGGATTCCTGGCCTGTTTCTGTACACTGATGATCAAAGGGAATTATCGAGTTATATTACCTGAGGATTTAGCCTTCTAGATTCACAGATGTAGAAACACATGGATGTCCTCAGAAATATCAAGGATAGGCTATTTTATACTGAATTCACAAGCTACAGCACTTCAGCAAAAACACAAAGAGTAAATTATTAAACTGGATTGCCAAGGAGTAGACTACATGGGGCAGGAGCATACTGGAGTCAAGGGTTAGTCAGAACAGCCAGGCAAAGCCATGCTCTTGCTAAGGGAGCCAAGTGATCTGTAATGACCAGGAAAAGTTCAATGCTTTGGTTTTAATGATTCATGGAGCAGTGCAGCACCTCCTACCAACATGCTGTGGCATTCATACCCCGAAGGAAGTGTGTCAGATACTGAGTCATGCAGCTCTGAAGGATTGGCTCTTGCCAGCCTAAATACAAACGATGCCCTGCCCTGTTCAGTCCTGACATTACCGTAGCCCAAGGTTAAGCTCATCTCCCAAGAGCTTTCTAAAATAAAAACCCTTCTGGTTATAAACAAAACACGATTTCTAAACCCAAACCACTGGGACCATGTTTGGAAACCCAGCAACTTTCCTGCACACACATTCAGCCTTCCAACATCAAGAGCTGGCAACACAACCTGCTGAAGGGTCTAAAAACAAAGCTGATTGACCACTTAGGAGCAAGCTTTAACGTACAAATGAGACTTGTGTTTTTACACTACTGATCTACATTTGCAAATCACTGGAGGCAATTTAGACCAGCCTATAAAAAGGAAGAGCTATAAAGCCAGTTATATTGAGATGTTATGCAATAGAAAGCACAGCTGCACTGAATAACAATCTACAACAAGAGGAGCAAACAAAAGCCATGAAGTTCCACGCAGGCAAAGCTAATACATTTCAACTAACAAAAGATGACTTTTAATTAACTTGTTCTCATTGAGTGCAGACATAATTAAATTACAGAAACAACCACATTAGCGTAATCAGTTTAGAAGAACCCATAAACAGAGACAAAGGAAAAAAAACTTCATTTAAACTGCTTTCATTCTTTCTTTTTCACATGCACTCATGCTTCCTTTTAAAGGAAAGAGGATCCTAACTCCAATTCAGTTTAATCAAATCCTTGAAAGGCCACCACAACTTCTGACCCAATCTTCAGATATTTTCTCAGATCACTTTTCTTATATTTATGCAATTACTCAGAAATCTCACCTTTCACTTTTGCCAGGTATGTCTGCTACCCTTTTGGCTGTTCAGCTGGGCAGCAGAGACTAACAATATGACCTGAATGCACAACGAGGGCTCAAAATGTCAAATAAGCAAGCAAACAGAATATCAAACTAGCTCTGCCTAGTTTTGTTACAGCCAGTATAATGGTGTGCAAGTTAATTTTTGGAAGGATGCAGTTCATGAGTTGAGATCTTCAGGGCTTTGTAACAGGTGCTTTCCCAACCACTTCAAAAGTTAACATATTTACTAGGATTAGCTTATCTTTATCAAATCAGGACAGATCTGCACAGCTTGAATTGCAGTGCCAGCCACGGTAAAAACTCATGGTTTGATTAGTGAATTTCCAGCAAAGAGAAAAAGAGTTCCTATCAGATCAAAGTACAACAGAATACCTTCAATGGAGCTGTTCATATCGTTAAGTATCTGCTGAAGCGCTTCACAAAACTGACCCAAAATACCTTGATCTTACCCTTCAGAAAAATAAAGTTTGCATCAGGAGGAGCTCAGGCAAGGAAAAGTGCATCCAGTGATGGTTTCCTCCTTAAGGTCTACCCAAACACCAGCTACAGGTGCTCAGAGCACCTCCAAGAGCAGCCACAAAAGCTCTGCACACCCCTGCCTGCTATGGGTGACAGGACACAACAGGAAGGAGGTACTTTCCACTTACAGCAACAGAATTACTCTGGATTACTAGACTACCATTTGCAAGCTTGTAATAGCCCTTAACGAACTCCACACAACAGCACGGATGACATAGATGTGACACCACCACATCCTTCCTGCAGTCACATCTTTCAGCCCTCAAGTCCTCCTGCCATCTGTATTACACAGCTGCACTGGTTCTTATCCCAGACACCCTCACTGCATGGCCTTCTCCCAGCAACTGAAGGTCCGCCCTGGGGATAGGTTTTGCACCAGCAGCAAGTTCTACATTTCAACTTAAGAGACACTTTTTAAGTAGATAATGCTCCATACAAATTTCACAATCATGTGGATTTTATACACGTATGTACATATGTAAAATGGAGCTACAACAGAAGCCGTGCAGCTTCCACTATTTGCTTTTCTTTAAAAATAAGCAAACAGGTATGCAAAAATATTATTGCTTACAACCTATTTTGAATTGAATGTTTCAGTGTAAGATCTTTTCTCCCTAATATAATTACACTTATAAAAAAAGCTAAATACAGTTTTGTAGGTTTCTGAAGAATGAGGCTCTTTTCCCCACACATGTTCTGTTTCCTCTACGAGACAGCTCACGTTATTTCACAAACATGCAATAGCCAGTGTTTACCAAATCCTGAATGCGATGTCAAGTAGAAACCTTCCGAGCTTGCTGAGCACGAAGCTCCAGTTATCTGGAAAGCATTATCATCATCTGCACTCCTCTGGTGGGGGGAAGCAGACATACCATCATGGATTTCACTTCCAGCACAGGGCAAGCGCAAGCAGGAAACCCAGATAGGACAAGCACACTTTCTACAGAATCCTAAATATGAAGCATGCTATCTGCCTTAAGAATTAATCACATACACGTGTACCTAAGGCTGTTTTACCCCATGCCTGTCCCATACTCCTTTAGCATCAAGTGGCATGGCACATGCTGTCGACCAAGGCAGCCATTAGATGTCCCCTTCGGATGCTGTCCTCAGCTTTTCCCATGCTGCAGTTACATTCCCCACTGCGGTGCCCCCTGTTACTAAGCCTGCAGTGGCATCTACTGGTCACAGCCCAGCGAGGCAGGTGGTGCTTTTCTCAGCTTGAGAAGTTTTTCCGTATGACAGAAGAGCATGAACTGTACAGGATTCATTCAGTTTTCCTTATTTATCTTTGTTGCTGCTAAGTTGCTTTGGAGATTTATTTTTTTTAAGTACAGATACGCAACCAAGTGCGGCGTCACAATAATTCACATGAACATATTTTGATGTTTATCCAAAGTTCAACGTGACTTTAATTCCTAAAAGCCTCCATTAGAACAGAAAAGGGGTACCGGCTCACCCTCAGTTCTTCCATCCTCCACAGGGGAGACAGTTCCAAGTATACTCAGCCCTGGGCAGCAAATTTGGCAAGAATTAAAAAACAACCTCATGGGAATTCTTTAGTCATCAAGTTGTCAGTCCCCACTGCCCCCAACTCAAAGGTTTAACAATTTGTTTCTGGCTTGTCAGAGTGCATGCATTCCTATATGGCCACAAAAAATACAGACACCTAGCTTTTCCAGCAACAAATTACTTCAACTCTTATATTAACCTTTCTGATGGGAACCATAGCCTAGTTTGATTTTCCTCTGTTCTCCTTGCTTTCTACAAACCTCATTTCCCCAGGCAAGCGCACATACAGTGCTGCACCACAACCAGTATTCACTTGATCCGATCGCGTTTTCTCATGTTGAGGGTGAGCAGAGAATATCAGTGGAGATGTGGCACCAACCCCCTACCAAAGAGCCCTGCCTGTATTTAAGATATGTACACCACATGAGTGGTCCAAGCCATGCAACGCAACATGGTAAGACACGTACTTAGAAGAAAAGTTAATTTAGAGCCGAGTTCCTATCAATGCGAAAAACCTTCCCGGGCTTTCTATGAAAGAGGAAAAAAAGCAAGTTCAACAAACTGAGTCAAGTTCCGCGGATCTGCAAGATGGAGGAAAAGCCAGCACACAGCTGTTTTCCTGCTGTTGCTGACAAGGAGAGAAACTCCACATGAATGTACCACTCCAACCAACCCACAGCTAGCGTGTATCCCATAAGCAGTACAACAGGGGTCAGGGCTGTTTAATGTCTGGGTTAGCAGCGCTGCTGAGAAGGCCAACAAGGCCAATCATTTTCAGCACCTAAACTGGGACATTTGGACCTCCATTAGCATTTATCTTTAACAAACTGCAATATTTGCACTTCTTCAGGTACTAAGAATGATCAGCACAAGACAGAGTGGATGAGATTTGGCTACAGGTAATATGAAAAGCAGAACTCAGGCTGGAATGAATGATGAAATGAGATTGTGTACAAGCATGCCTGGTGCGTGTGTGAAGAGAGCAGTTCACCATTACAGAGTTTCTCTTCAATCAGTACCCACTCTAGCTGCAAAAAGAAACTAGGTAAGGGCCAAGTTTTAAGAATGCAGTTGCACATCGTGCCATAGCTCTCTGTTTGGAAATTCAAGTATCCAAAACTCACTTGATCTCATAAAGAAATCAGTTTTCTTCTGTCACCTGGAATAAAAACAATAACTGGTCCAACCCCAAGTACAAGCACAGGCAAGTAAGCAAACTTTGGGTTAGGGCCAGAAAACAGAAGAGATGTAAGTAACCCAACTATTCTGACAACCACGGCTTTAGTCATCTTCAAAGGTGATTCCTTTTGAAAGAAATATTTAAAGCAGCACTTCAAGGTTTGAAAACTTTGCCAGTTTTTAGAGAGCCGTACCCCAACCGACGTTTTTTTTAAATCAGTTTTTAAATAAGCAATACACTACTTGCTCTTGAGTTTTAAACCTGCTTGAATTATCTTTTCAAATTTTCTTTGCTGTTCTCTAAGTCCAGCCTTGCTCTCCCAGTTGAAGCTCTGAGAAACATGAATTAACACAAGGGTAATAGTAAAATCAACGAGTTGGTAACTCAGACAGAGACTGGGAGGATAGGGTTATATATACATATTATACATACATATCTCTCTCCTCAGGTGAATAAATCCACGGCATGATTCTCAAAGAGTTTTAACTAAAACATAGCTTTCAAGGGTCAATCATAACCCTGCGGAAAACTCTGTATGTTGCTCAGCCCTTTGGAAAATCCCCATGCTGATTTAGGTGCCAGAATACAGAAAGGTAAGTCTTAATTAAACCTTCTCTTTTTAAAGCCTGGGCTTAGTATTAAAAAAGAGTTGCACATTTGGATGGGAAAACCAAGTCAAGCAACACAGTATTCACAATGCTTTCGTCAGAAATTACTTGTCAAAGTTGCACAGCTCCCTTTCACAGAAGCACTGTACTATTCCATGCCAAGTAGCATGGCCCAGGGAAGATCTCATCACTTGAGATCTTCCAGTGTAGACCTGTGAGCCTAATCCAGCCAAGTGGGCACAGCTCTGTGGCCCCGAGAAAAGACTGAGTTGGTACAACTTTGCTCTCTCCAGAGACGTGGCCAGGCAATGAGCAGGAGCAGCTCACAGGACAGGAGCTCCTTGGCATCTCATCACCACAAGTCCTCCACAAGCCTCTGCTGCCTGAGCCAGCAGTGCTTGGCTCTCACCAGCATGACCTGGAGCTGGGGCTCTATGAGACCTCCCAGACTGCAGCCAGGGAACACGTGTACAACCCTGCCTCTACCACCTGTGGCTCAGAAACCTGATTTACAGCTGAACCACTCCGCAACCTCCAGGCATTCTTTTTTTTTTTGTACAAATGGAGCAAGGACAACTGAGGTCCCCCTGTTGCAGCTCCGCTCTCCTTGAGGCAGCCTTTAGTCAATCTGGATAGACATGTAAAGTTCAATTTCATTCTGATCTTGTAAGTACAGCTGTAATATTTAGGTTTAGAAAGAATGAAGAATGACTTAGGGTAGTATTAATACGAACAATTTTAAAATAAAGGTAAAACAAAGGTAAGCCTATTTATCTTAAAAGCCTTCATCCAAACAGCCCCAATCCAGCTCCAGATAATATCTCAGAATGTCACTCCAACTGAGAAACAGTATCCTAAAAAAAAAAAAAAAAACAGAACAGTTACAACAAGACTATGCAATCAAACAACTATTTCAAACCTGGTCTTTCATGTTTTAACTCTGGTAGGAGTAGTACCAAATCCTGTGCTTGCCTTTGGAACTGTTTCTTCACCTGCTCCTGGAGCTAAGAGTAGAACAGCAGACATGACACAGCACATCGACAACACAGTCCAGCAGCACACCACAGGATGATACAACATGCTTTTGCTCACCCTAAGATCTCAAAATAATTTTTAGACATTAGGGAACACTATAATCCAAAACTGCAGGATGGAAGGAAGACTCAGTTATTTGTTTGGTAAGCCATAGTCTCCAAACCAGCTCATGTAAACCAATCCCACGCACAGCTCCGTAGGATACAGCCCATTTTTATTGCAAACAGCCATGTTACTGAACAGCCATTACAAACAAAAGGAAGTATTAGTTTTATATACAAGTACTAAAGACTGCGGCCTTTCAGCTAAAGCTCTAAACTTGACATCAGCATTTTAGCCTTAGTTCTATCCTCTAAAAGCCATACAATTTAGTACAGGCTTGTAGCTATTCCAGTCCTCATATTTCTAACTTGACAAATAAGAACCAGCACTTCCTTTGTCAAATGTGAAACAAAGATGGCATGAACATCCTGTAACCTATAATATTTATGTACAATAGTCAGGCACAGTAACTTTTAACTCGTAACTTTAACAACTCTACAGCAGGTCTTCAGACTCTAAGGGTGGAGGAGGAGGTATTTCTTTTAATTAACCATGCAGATAGGTGTTTTAAAGGCAGAACAGTGAAAATCAACCCAGATTTACTAGGCACCATCTCTTCATAGCCCTTAGTTCATGAAAGCACAAAAAAGGCAACACCAAGAATTTCTGAAGTCTGACAACATCTAGCACATTTGAAAACCAGGCCATCTATAATTGGCAGGGGGGTGCTGAGAGGCAAGGGAGCGTGAGGTAAAAGACTGAATGGTTGGCTTAATGGATTAGTTCATTTTCAGTCACCAAAAAGTCCTACGTGTGACTAAAGCTTTGTAAATCTTCACAGCTTCAGCCGAAAGCAGGATGACACAGGTCTGAGTCATTAAATCAGCTGCCTGGGGAAAACATGCATTGCAACGGTCCATTTCAGACTTTGTCATCCTTGATCTATTCTGTGTAACGAGTGCCCCCGCTCGCCCCTCACTGTTCCTCATATTCAAGGAGTTTCTGCTAGCACTGTTCAGTGACTCAGGCTTTGTGCTAGACATGTCAGTGCTCCACCACGATCTGCTTTTCAAGCATGAGACAGCCAGAGATAGAGGATCAACTTTAAACCCTTCAGAAACACCTGCGCCCAGAGGGTAGCAATCTTGATTCACTATGGATCATGGCTGTCTGCTCTGCACCCTGGGAAACCCAAGTCACATCAACTTCAGGTCCCAGTTCAGATCTGCAATAGAAGCTTGAACTCTTCTAAACAGAGAGCAAGACAAGCAATTTATTTTTTTTTCCTTTTTAAACTCAGCATAGTGAGTGTCCATAGCGATCTTAGCTTCAAGACTCCATTAAGACCAAAGGTGCCAGCTACCTACAGGCCATCTGTCAGGATTTTACAAAAGCCTCATGCAACTTCCACCTCAAAGGCTATATTCAGCATTCATCTCCTGCCCTCCAAACTCAGGGAACTCTCTCATGACTTGAGAAAAGCTGAAGTGAGTAAGCATCTAAGAAGAAGTGAGGAAAATCCACGCTTGCAATGAGTTGACAATTTCCCACACCCTGGCCCCTGTGGTTCTCCTCCGGATCCACATTTGACTCAGCCTGACACACTCCTATTGAGAAAGTTTGTTTATGGAGAGGAAGGAAGTATTAGATCTGTGGCATCACTGCAGACTAAACTTTTCTTGACCAAAGCAAGTGCAGTTAGCATGTCAATGAGAAAGAGATACTATTTTCCCTTCACCTGCAAGTCATACTTCTGCTATTCATGTCTTTCTCCTGCAATGTGTTCACGTGGTACTTGTTCGCATACCTACCAGTAACAAACCGCAGCATTAGCTGTGATCACTCACTTACAGCACCGCATGGCTCATGCTAACATACTAACATCAACCTCAAACAGCTAACATAGCCTAGACTACACTACAATTATACAGTCACAATGGAAAAAAAAAAACGACCCTCTTATAGCTAACAGAAGCTCTGCCATTCATTAGCTTCAATTGCACCAAGGTGCACTATTGAAGTTAATCACAGGTCACTAATACTCCCTGACTGGAAAAAAGATCCTATGTTAGCTGTATGCAAACACTGCCACCACACACACCCTACTATGCAAAGCTTCATGTCATTACAGAGATTCACAAGAGGAACACCACAGAAAAGTAACTGAGCTCCAAGTACTTTTGGAAGCATCAGGCAGCCTGCTAGCTCACTTACCTCCACAACAACCAATTCTTTCATATCCTTACGCACTTAAATGGAGGATGTGAAAATGATGTAAAGTAAGGCTGGCTGGAAAGCAACATGAATTTGAAGACCAGATGCATCCATGAACTGAAGTGGCCCCAACAGTATTTGAAGCTTAATACTGAGCAAGTTTTCTTCCCATAATTAAGGTAAAATCATGATGGATATACAGAGGCCCACCAAGAAAAAAGGTTACTCTGCCTAGTGCTTGTTAAGGGGAGCATAAACACAAGAAATAATGATTCTAGGAGATAAAAGAGCAAATCTTATATGCCTGCTTGGTGGTAATTTAAAACATTGGCCTAATAAAAGTAAAAAGGAGCTGTAAAAAGTATACCAAAAGAAGAAATACATTTAAAAAAAACTATAATATATGTTTTTCTGTCTTTCTCACATTACCTTCCCATGCTCTCAAAATATACATTTATCAACTAAGAGACTTTACTACAGACATTAGTAGATCCTAAAGGAAGAGAGTTCAAACTCCGAACCAAATGAGCTGACTCTTAACCAACAGGTGAAGACACACAGTACTGCCTGCAGTAAGCCTCGTCATTGACTGCTGGGGATTTTAGCACAGAAACTGAAAAAGAAGGTAGAGGGTGCAAACTGAGGCTTCCTGTGATTTTCTACAAGAACTACAGCAGAGAACAGCTGTTGCTCAATTACAGTTTTCCCCATTCACTGTTCTGAAAGGACAAATCACACTTCTCCAAAACTGATTTCCTCAGCCTCCTGTGAAATAGCTGAAAATGAGTACTCTGCCCCCAAAACATACTTTAACTCTGCAACTTTCCAGAAGTAAAACATCACTGCCTTTTGTAGCGCAGGTATTGTTCAATGCTGACTGAAAAAAACACTTTTTTCCTGATACCTACATCTTGTAAAAGTTCATGCTAGACTCAAATAGAACTTACCCAGACTTAGTTGTCTTCTGGCTTTTTCCACATCTCTTCTTCATCCCGCTTCTCCAGTGTACAGTAAATGCATTTTCTTTTCAAACTGATCTGGTGGATGGGTTACAGAATTCTCTCCAGCAATCCTACAGCAGCCCAGGAACAACATGCCTCATGGCACCTTGCACAGCAGAACACGGCTGATACCAGCCTCTGCATTCTCTTCCCCCAACTCAGTTATTCACAAAGAACTGAAAAACAAACAAACAAATAAAATAAATAGCACTTGAACTTAGAAGACATCAAGACTCACACTGGCCTGGAGATTAAATTCACTGTTCATCAATACTCCTGGCTTAGCAGTCACCATTATTTATATCTCATTAATTATATCTACTATCACCTGAGCTTTTTTGGTTTTTTGCCTACTTTAATCAAGGGCTTGCAGTTTTGCCTCCAAGAGAGAAACTCTGGGTTTTTTTAAACAATAAAACATGTTTTTTTCCAAGCCAAGCAGTTGCACCCCAGCACTTTACAAGTTTCCTTAGATCTCTGCATCTCATCTCTATGTAGTTACCACTGGTGAGGCCGCACCTTGAACGCTGTGTTCAGTGCTGAGCCCCTCACTACATGACACTGAGGTCCTAGAGCATGTCCAGAGAAGGGCAATGAAGCTACGAAGGGTCTGGAGTACAAGTCTTACAGGGAGCAGCTAAGGGAACCGGGATGGTTCAGTCTAACTACTGAAAATAACTCAGTCCTGAATTTCATATCTCTCAAAGGCATTTTCTATGAGAAGTTACTTGCTCAACTGTATACATATTTATATTCAAAAAACAGATATCTTATCCAACTGCACTGCAAAGATCTAACAGCCAGCCAACTGCTGAGTCAAGCCACTGCTTGCCAAGAAGCAACAGAAGTACAAGGAAGAAGAGAGCAAGGTTGTCCCTTCAGTGCCATGACCACCTAGGGCACCACCAGCATCACTCACACAAGGACTGACAACCCAAATCCAAGCTCAACAGCTGCTACTGGGTTCATAAGCAGGAGCCAAGAGGGCTCAGGTGAGGCTGGTCAGGGCAGTTAAAGGCCTATCAGGTGCTTCCAGGTGACTAAGTCTAGAAAGGTATTTGTTCTCAAGTTTTTGAGTTAAAGGATGTTTGATTCTTACGCAGTTCTGGTATGCTAGCAATCTGAAAAGATCAGTGTTGCTAGAGCAGTTTAGTGGCTGAATCTATGGCAGCAGTAAAGCGACCAAAGGTCGTGTGATTTTATCTGTGGTTCAGTTACTTCACATCTGCTTTGTTCCAACGAGAGTAACTGTTTGCTCCCAATGGAGTTTCAGAGATGCATCCCTTCTACTTCTCCAGTCTCTGGGGACTCATTTTCCAGGATAGGAGTTCAATGTGAAAGAACGTTTTCCTTGATTCTCTCTGCTCGTCTCCCATCAATTTTTCTTCCCTGTTCTGTTGTACCTAGTCACTACACACACTAAGCAGGTCAAAAGTTTAAGGGAAGAAAGGTTTTATGTGGAAATTTGCCTTTTAGAGAAGCACTTATCCATTTCCAGTCAGTCAAACTCACTTTGTTCATCACAATGCATCCCTACACCGCAAATACATATTTCTATGCTCTGGCATTTCACCTTCAGAACTGAACTTTCCTCTTTAGTAGCCACTGGTCTCAAGCTCCTCAACAACAGCATCCTGAAAGCAACAACTCTTTGTACACCCAGCGTGGCTCAACAGTCTTGGGGTCAGGGCGCTCAGGTTAGACATAAATGAGGCGGAGCTCCCCACGGGGCCTTCCCCACGCACACAGGCCTTGGGTTTGGCACTGGGGGCGTTGGGCTGTCCCACCTCCCAGCTCCACACCCAGCAGCCAACTCACACAGGAAGCCTTCCAGGACAAAAGGAAAGCCTTTATCTGCAGTCACTTCAAAGCAGCTTTTATCTGCGTAGCTACATTCGCAAACGGTAACTGGATATGGAGTCACTTTTTAAAAGTTACTCTGATGTTAAATATTAACTTCTACATCATATTTACGGTTTCTTTGCAGCAGCTTTCACTTCCTAATGGTAAGATAGGGAGCATTCCCGATATGGCTTTCCGCTCCACGCTCACGAGGGTGGCTATCAACTTCCCCGTGGCGGCCTTCCTCACAGCCCAGCCACCTCTACCGCAAAAGCCAACCTCTCCTGGAGACCGACAGCACAGTAAGCAGAGCCAGGTTACGTCCCCGGCTGTCACTCAGACTTGTTGGTGCTCAGTACTTTGAAGAGCAAAAGAGTTAAGGTGGACATTTCGGTTGCTTTCCCAGTGTTCTCTGGGCACCTGCACACAAGAGACAACCGCTCGGCACTCCTGGACCCGCTGCTGGGCAGCGCGATGAGACTCGAGCACGGCTCAGCCCCACGCGGAGTAAAGCGCCCCGCCCCTCGCGAGGGCAGCGCGAGAACCGCGCTCCGGCTTGTCGCTGCCCGCCAGGCGCCGGGAAGGGGGCGGAGGGCAGGGCAGGCTGGGGCAGGGACACGCTGCCCGGCCCCGGGGTGCCGCCGGCTGGCTGTCGCGGAGAGGGGGCGGGAGTGGGGCCGCTCCCTGAGCGGTGCAGCCCCCGGGGCCCCGCCGCGGCGCGGGTAGGGCCGGGCAGGGCGCCGCTCCTCCTCCTGGCGCTGAGACGCCAGGTGCAGGCGAAGGGAGCAGGAGCCGGGCGGGGAGGCGAGGGACGGCCGGGCCGGGCCCGAGTGAGTGAACGAGAGAGGGGAGCGGGGAGCGGCGCGGGCTGGGGGCGGCGGGGTGCGGGGCAATCCGTGCCGGGGCCGAGGAGCGCGGAGCAGCGGCGGCGAGTGTAGAGTCGGCTGAGTTTATTATTATTTGGGGAGCTATTTTAATAGCTGCGGTGTGAGCCGATCCCACCCGAGGCCCATTCGGGAAATCTCCTCGCTGGAGTGGCAGCAGCCGGGCACTTCCTCAAAGGCCTGGGCTCCGTGCGGAATGCACTCCTCCGCATTTCCCTCTGAGGAGGGCTGCATGGCCTGCGAGCGTGCAGGGGGATCAGCGGCACGCTGCGTGCTTAACCTGAAGGTGAATCTGTTCCTGCGCAGACAAGGTCACGTCCTTCTGGATTTCCACACAAAGTTCGAAGCTTGGGGCTAAAATCTGCACTGAGCTCCATGTGGGTGTAACGGCTGCACCGGAGACTTGTGTTGGCCAACAGGCTGTGCACATCAGTGCCAGCACATCCAGTGCCCACCTGAGTTTTAAGACACGAGACGCGCGCGGCCCCTCTTGGCAGTTTGGGCTGTTCCTTTGTTTTTAATGCACAACAGTCAGTTGTCCCCGTTGCATAGTTTGCTGCTTTTTTGAGACTAGGCTTTGTTCTGTGATGGATTTACTGGTGGTTGTGTTTTCTTATCATCAAACTAAAACCTCTCAAGGAGGAAGTGGGGAGGAGAGCAGCTTCAGGGAATGATGGGGTGCCAGAATTAGCTGCTCTCAGGCCATGGTTTTCCAGGCCCTGCAAGCCGCAGTGTGAGTGAGTCTCTCCCAGCCCTCGGGCTGCTCATTTTCACCCACATCAGCACAAGCGTTTGTACACAGAATTGGATTGGCAAGCTAAAGTGAATTTAAAAAGAAGTTATCCATAGTTTTGCTGGATGGATGAGACTTATTCAGTAATAATACTGCCTCACGATAGACTGAAGTGTAGGCAAAAGTTACGGCTCTGCCAGATTTCATACCTGCACTCTTGAACTGAAATCACATGGTCCTCATTCTTAGTCAGCTGTCGATTTTTATGTATTTTAATGCTGTTACGGATGCTCAGGAGTGTGATTAGTGGTGTTCTGACTTTCCTATTGCTGTGAATAAAGTGTAATGGTAACAGCTGATCCCCTGCATACTGTATTCCCCTTCTGCTGAATCCTGGTGTGCCATGGCTCAGGAGCTCTTGAACACTGCCTCCACAAGAGGTACAGTGCCCTGTTCTAAAGCATACTTAAGCTAGTAAATCCGTGTAGTGCATAGCAGCACAAATTCAAAATCCCACTCTATTCCAGGAGCAGTACAGCTATAGTGTTTTCCAGTGTACAGCATGATGCCTTTATTTACCAAGACAAAACAAACAACTTGGTTAAGTACCAGCCCTTGTTAGTTTTTAGTTTAGTAACTATTTGGTGAAAAGGTGTAGGCTGGCACATGGAGGAACATATTAACAGCATTTGTTCCTTGCTGTAAATTGGCCTTTTGGTGTTCTGAGTTAGAGCTCTCTGTTCTAAGTCACAACTTTAGCCATTCAGGGCAGACTCCCAGCACTCCCAGCACTGTTCCAGTGAAACTCCTTTTAGGGGAAAATCACTGCATCAGTGATGGCTTTGAGCCGGACAGCTTGTTTCCTTTATGTTATCATTCATTTTCTTTTGGCATCAATCAAATCTTAACACATACATTTTCACTGCCTTTACATTTGGAATCATTTTTTCTTATTAGTAGATTTGTCATTGCCACCATATTTGTATTATTCCTTAGATATCCAATTTTATATCAGTAGGATTGCCACGAAGTATGGCCTCAACCCAAAGGAGTTCAAGAAACCGAGTCTGCAACGGTGGTATTCTGAGAACAGATTTTCAAAGAACTTGACTGAAATGGTTAGATGACTTTACACTGTGCTCCATAGTACAAATACTACATATTATGTGATTTAACAAAAAATCAGAAGTCTTCCTATTGAAATTTTTAAGCAGTAAGAAGTTGGGAAGCACATTTGAAAGCCTGGGGAAGATTAAGCAGTAACAGGTTGGCTTTTGAGCCTCTTTGTGCCTCTGGAAGGGAACCTCTGAACATTGAACTCGGCTCTGCCTTCAAATAGTATCTTTTGGCACGTAAACCCTCCTTTGTTATCTAATCAGTAACATAAAGCTTTATTATTATGAATTTGGTGCATAGGTGAAATAAAAACTAGAAAACCCTGTTTCTAGGCATGAAGTTTTTAACCCTTAGCTTCATTTTACATTCATATAACCTAAACAAGTCTGCTTTGGTCCTGTGGTCAGTCCTAGAAAGGGTCATTCCTTCTGTCGCTCCTCACCTGTGGGAATGGGCCTTGATTTTATGTTTTGATCTAACTTAGGCTAAATGGTTTAACTTACTAAATGCTTTTTTTTTAAGGATCTACAGAAGTCTGCTAGCATTGCTGTGTCCCTTCTGGCCTTCTTTGTAAACAAGTACTAGTTAATTTATATGATGTTCTAGCAGTCCGCGTATAGCACCATAGGCCAAAGTCTTTGTTTGTGACTTGAGTTCTCAGACATTGCTGAACATCTGCAATAAGTGGAAGCCACCCACTCTATTGCCTAAACTTCCACTGTAAAGGTTTGTTTCTTAGGGTTCAGTTTGATGGGACACTGAGTGATAATCTACTATCTTCTTTCACTGGGTAAATATCCCAAATGCTTCCTGCAGCATCAGGCACTGTGTATCTACAAGCTCCTTCTTCACTAATTAGCAGAACTCTACTGATGATAACCTTCTTTGCTTCTACTGTGAGCATCTCTTCTAGTTTGGCTTGGCATGATTACTGTGTACCTGTCCTGGCAGGAGCCTGGTGGAATCTCAGGTGATTCACCATGCCGAGACAGGATACATGCTTTCATCCCTGCAGAAGCAGACAGTCAGCTGGAACTGCTGCTCTGTGCCTTGATGTTGCTGGCAGAGAGCCATTAAAGTTGTTTGTACACTCCCACACACACCTACCCTAATAGGTAAAATACTCTGGTAGAACTCTTCTGCCTTTTGCTCTAAATGTAAACTTCTATTTGCAGTGAAAATTACAGCTGTGAGTGTAAAAGTCAACAAAATTCCTCTGTTCACTGGATAGATTGCCAGAACAGATTCCACCTACAACTACAGGCTTCGCAGTGTCCTGACTGGCAGCGGGGAAACTGGAATGAAACTGGGTTCTTTCTACCCTACCGGGGAGCTTGAGTTAGGGAAAAAAAACACATCCAGAATTTTAAAAAATCCCACTCTGTCTTGCAAGAGTAATCAGAAGAACAGTTTAGTTCAGAGGTAACAAGATAACACATCTGAATTTCCTACTAAGGCTGCAGTGAAATCTTGGCAATATGGATATGTTTCGAGACTGTGAAGATATGAATTAGTTTCAAAGAGTAGAGGAAAAAATATCCTTTTTGTTCTGGTTTTTGCAGAGCTACACAGATCTTTGGAAAATGATTTCCTCAAGTGCGTACGGGTCCAACACCTGGGAGCTCTTGGTGACAGTTGATCACCAGTGCGAAGAGGAGCAAAAGGAATTTACACTGCGGGTCACAGGGGACCTTCATGTTGGAGGAGTGATGCTGAAATTAGTGGAACAAATCAGTGAGTAAAAACCATTTCATTTGTATAGTGTTATTAAAATAATACGTGAAGCTTTCCTTTAATCCGTTTAATCTCAGAATTCCCCATGGAACTAAGAGCAGCAGTGTTTTGTCTCTTTCCTTATGTGTGTGCTTTTCAATCTCATTTAGTCAAGGTTTTGTCATCTTTCACGTCAGGACAGCTAAGGGCTCAAAACTGATCAGACTAAAGCCCCCTCCAAAATCCTTCATGTAACTCATGAACAAAGTCTTCTATCTGTTCTTGATTCAGAGCTTTTCTTGGTCTGCATGTTTTCAAAGCAGAAAAGATCCCAACATTTTTATTTAATCAAAACACATGCAAGTCCATATTAGTGAAACAAGACAGTTATCTTTTGGCAGCCGTCTTTTCACCGAGAAGCTTTTGTAGGCAACCCTTGGCTGTCCTTGGTCAGCCTCATCAGCCTGCTCTTCTGCACAGACCATTGAAAGATTTATCTGTACCATATCACACCATATTGACTCTACCTCCCTTAGAAGTTTCTACCTCTCTTATAAGTTTCTGTATCCTAAGGTGTGGTAGAGGTCATCTTATTTGTTAGAGCTTGTTAACGCTCTCCTGATTGGTACAGGGCTTACTGCCAACACAGTCGTTCTTGTGAGCAGCCTTGTTAACTTTAACTGTGCAGTCAAAGAGGAGAGCTGAATGACTTTCGCTGCGTGTCACCAAAACCTCAAGGAACTTGAGATGATCTGTTCAGCAGTGCTTTGCAGGAGACCATGGGAGAACTGGGTGTGCCCATCTGGGTGTGCACAAGGTATTTTGAGCTCACACTGCTGAGTTGCAAAGTGGGTACCCTGTTATTATTCCATATCCCAGCACAATCCAAGTAGTGCTGGACCATGCATAGCACCAGATTCAGGAGATTTGCTTTCCCTGTGGGTATGTGCAAGATTAAGGCAGTGCCACAGTCAGCATCTAGGTTAACTCTTCAGGGAAAACAAAGTTAAATCCCATCATCTGCAACAAGTATTCAGCAAATGAGATGAGGTCTAGGTCTGAAGAACTGGAACTATAATTTTAATGTAAGTGAATTCTCCCATTTGCAGAGTACTGTTTCCAAAGCTGATTTGTTAGTATATTAGTTACTTAAATTACTAAGAACCATATTGTTACTGTTTTTTTTCTAGAAGTGTCACAAGATTGGTCAGACTATGCCCTTTGGTGGGAGCAAAAGAAGTGCTGGCTACTGAAAACCCACTGGACTCTTGATAAATGCGGGGTACAGGCAGATGCTAAGCTGCTCTTTACTACTCAGCACAAAATGCTGCGGCTTCGCTTGCCAAACATGAAGACCGTGAGACTGAAAGTCAGCTTTTCTTCTGTGGTATTCACAGCTGTCAGTGACATCTGCAAAATTCTCAGTAAGTAAAGCTGAATCTCCTCTGGCAGCTAAACTGGAGCATTTTATTAGGTGGCTTTGTTTTTGTGTAAAATCCTTACTCCCTGCTAGCTCAAGGAGAAGTTTCATAGAGTTGAGTTAGGATGAAAAGACAGGTGTTCCGTTTTTAGTATCCAGTGCATGCCAGTGGTTCCCATTGTGATTACTCTGCTGAAAACAGTGTCAGAAATGAGCTGCAAGAGTACTGCATAGTTGAAGTCCTGTTGGTGGTGCACTCAGAAAGTGGGCGCACGAGAACCTAATGAGGTTTAACTAGGCCAAGTGCACAGTATTGAACTTGGGTCGAGGCAGTCCCAGATACGAGTATAGACTGGGAGAAGAACTCATTGAAAGCAGTCCTGCAGAGAAGAACTTGGGGGTCCTGATGGACAAAAAGCTGTATGTGAGCCAGCAGCATGTACTTACAGCCTGGAAGGCCAACTGTATCCTGGGCTGCATCAACAGAGGGGTGGCAGCAGGGAGAGGGAGGGGATCGTTCCCCTCTGCTCTGCCCTTGTGAGGCCCCATCTGGAGTATTGCGTCCAGGCCTGGGGCCCTGAGTACAGGAAGCACGCAGAGCTGTTGGAGTGGGTCCAGAGGAGGCAACAAAGATGATCAAAGGGCTGGAGCACCTCAGGAAGGCTCCGGGGAGACTCTTTGTAGCCTTCCAGTACTTCTAGAGAGCTTATAAGCAGGAGGGGATCTGACTTTTTACATGATCTGACAGTGATAGGACAGTGGGGGATGGCTTTAAACTAAAAGAGAGGAGATTTAGGTTAGATGTGAGAAAGAAATTTTTTACTTGGAGGGTGGTAAAGTACTGGAACAGCAGATTGCCCAGAGAGGTTGTGGATACGCCAACCTGGGAGGCACTCAAGGCCGGGTCAGATGGGGCCCTGAGCAGCCTGATCTAGCAGCTGGCAACCCTGGCAGGGGTTTGGAACTAGATGATCTTTACGGTCCCCTCCAACCTAAGCTGTTCTATGATACATTGACTACAGTGTAGCTTTCAGTTTCACCTTCTAGCAGTGGACTGTGCATTTATTACATCTAACAACTCTGATAAAAATGCCATAATTGCTCAACTGACATTTGGCTTAATTAAATATTTCTATCCGTGTTTTTCTTCCAGATTAAATCTTCTAACTCTTCTCATACGTGAACGGAGTTTAAAATGTCTTTGCTTACCCAAGATGAAAGTATTTTGCACGTTTTTCAGATGTGCAACTGATAATACATGTCTGAATCAGTACTGCAGTAGGGAATAGAGTATCAACTAGACAGTCTTGTAGGTAAAATAAGAAATTTTTAAGCAAAAAAAACCCCAAAGGAGTGAATTTCAAGTACAGTGTTTCCATTTCTGTTCTTGCTTATTCCTAAATCATAAATTTAATTGAGGTTATGCTCAAAGGTTACTGTGGAGCCTTTAGGGAGAGAGTTTTTCCCCTCATATTCTAAAACATAGTGACACTTGCTAAGAAAGCAGGCTTAAATGCTCGCAAAACTCACCCTCGCTGCCCATTCTCTGGCCTTGTCACTGAATTACTAGATTTTCTGTGGGTACTCATTTCAAACTGCCAAAATTAAGGTTCAGAGAGCAATATGGAGCTTCCCCAAATGCTGTAACTAATCATGGGGGTTTTTTTGGACGTAGTCTTCTAAGTTTCCAATGTTTCATGTTCTTCATTTCCCAAATTGCCATCGTAGATATCAGACGGTCAGAAGAACTCTCTTTGTTGAAACAGTCAGAAGATACACTCCGAAAAAAGAAGAAAAAAGATAAGAACAGCAAAGAAGTGGTCACAGAGGACATTTTAAACTTGTGCAACTCTCCAACAAGTTCTGGATTATCAGGTAATGAGAAACTAGTAAAATTTTCTTCTTCTGACTGAAAGTAAAAAAGAGGAAGGAATTCTGTTATGCAATTAAAACCAAAGAGAGCAGTTCAGTGTAGGATTGTAGTCACAGAGACACAGCTGAGTTGAAATCAGTAGCTTCAAGAAATCCCCAGTATATTTGTATTCTTCTATTGTGTAAATGTTTTATTTTCCATTGTTGTTTGAAAGGCAGTACCACAAAACAGGAGATCAGCTGTGGCCCTGCACACTGGATGTGCTGCTGCTCTTTAAAAATGTGAGACCAGCCTTAAAAAAATGGACAGTTTTGGCAATCTGCAAGGAAAAAGAGAAATTAAAAAATGGGAGTGTTTCCTGTGTCTAACACAAATGAGATATACCTCAAAGAAGAAGGAAAAGCACTTCTGTCCCTTACGGCACTTGGCCTGTAAAAGGACAAGGGCTGCTGCAAGCAGCAGAGATAGTAGTGTCTTGAAAGACAAAGGTTAGTTAGTCTTTTGCAGCGGAAAGCGGTAGACTACCTAAGCCTGAAGGCAGTTTTCCTTGGAATAATACTTTACTCCTTTAACTTGCAGCGAGTCCAGGTTTATATAGTAAAACCATGACGCCCACTTACGATCCCATCAGTGGGACACCAGCTTCTTCTACAATCACTTGGTTCAGTGATAGTCCCCTGACTGAGCAGAACTGCAGCATCCTTGCCTTCAGTCATCCCAACTGTTCTCCAGAAACACTAGCAGAGATGTATCAGCCTCGGACTTTAGCTGACAAAGCCAAACTCAATGCAGGGTAAGACGGCTCTCTGACTTCTTTGTAAGCTGGCTGAACAGAGGTGGCATTAATCCAACTTACTAAAGGCAAACTAGAACTTGAAAACAAAACCTTGATAAATGGCTAGATTTATACTTATAAACATGCTTTGATCTAGGTTTTGTTTTGAAAATACTTAGACTATTTTTGACGTTCTTTCCTTATTCAAGATCAGATGATCTTGTTTTAAAGTGATGAATGATGCAATTGTGCAGGCTTCAGACTAAATTCTGTTAGATGAAGGTAAATTCAGTAAAGTGAGTAGCACTGGGTATAGCAAAAGACTGGTTAGCAAACTCTAAAGACTTGAAAGGAACAGTGGAAATACACATGTGGATAAATTCAGTAAGTTCTGATGAATTAAAAATATGTGAGTTCTTGAATTTTGCAAAAGCAAGCACTGCTTATTGAACAGTACAGAAGAATACAGCATGCTAGGGGGTTTAGTGATGCAAGTGTGCAGGAAGATTGTCTCTCTAGCCTTAGATTGTCCTGTTTGAGATCTGTGGGGCACTTACAGTAACTTTAATATTGTCACTGGATTTTACTAAAGGACAAAAGTAGCTGGAATTGTAAAACAGCAAATACTGAAATTAAAAGCAAGAGTTCTAAAGACAACATGGCTTGAATTAAATTCCCATTTCTGGAGGTCAGTTAGAAACAATCTTACTGGCATAGCTAAGTCTATGACTACTTACTGCCCGGTTTCCGGCATCTAGCCCTGATGTTTTGAATAGTAGTTGAGAAAAAAAAAGAGGACTATTTTAGGTACTGTGTTCATACAATGAAGGTTGGAAATCTATATGAATTATTCCACTTTATCAAGTTATGACTTGAAATGTGAATTTTTCCCTGACTTGCAAGACTTAGAGCTGTTCATTACCATTTCTGTTTCAAAACTACACTGCAGCTTTGCAGGTGTGACAGTTTTCCTGTACAAATGAATTTGAGACTTGTTTTCTTCCACAGCTGGCTAGATTCATCTCGATCACTTATGGAACAAGGCATTCTGGAGGATGATCAGCTTCTTCTACGCTTTAAATATTACACTTTCTTTGATTTGAATCCAAAAGTAAGAGCTTTGTTTTTATCGTTACTCGCTGTTTGACTGCTTTCATGTCAAGGAGCTGTAGCACGGAGATACTGAATTTTAGCTAGGATTTGTTACAGGCCTTTCAGAGATCAAATTCTAATTCTGCCCCTCGGCTATGGCTGCACTTTTCCCCTCTAGACACAGAATTACCATTCTTTACCTGTGATAAGATCTTAAGTATAAAGATGAGATCTGAAGAGCACCAGAAACAGTATCCGTAGTTCTAGAGAGGACAGTTTGCTTTCCGCTTTGCTTCTAACAAGAAAAGCAAAGGGAAAAACTAAGCCTAAATGATCTAGATGTATAAGCCCTATTTTTGAAAATAGGCATGAAAGTGACATTTATGTTCTGCTGCCCTTCAATGAATATCAGCTTTTCTGGACTCAAGCCTTCTGAAGCTCCAAGGCACTTAAATTAGTTTCAGTGTATCTGGGTGATTAAAAACTTCTGGGAAGCTCAGTAAAAGTATTCGAGTCCCATTTGAAAGCAAGACTTAGTCTTCAAAAATCACTTATATGTTTTCTCACTTTGCCTCTCATTTGTTCATTTCCACTAAAAGTCAGTCAGACACTGTGCTTTCATTAAGCCAAGGTTTTTATGGGCCTGGGTGGTACATTTAGAGAAATTAAACTATGATTACTGACCAGTATAAATCAGGAGTTAAATGTGAAATGGGTTTGGCATTCATATCATTATTTTCCGTAAATTTGTAAACCTGGTTTCTTTCAGGCACCTCAGCTAAACAGAAGGGCATTTTTTAGTTCAGGTCGTATGTTTTAGGTGAAATGCCATTCTCACTAAAAATCAAATAGGAGCCTCAGCTTCAGCAGCCCTGACATTTCCATTCTTTGCCATAGCCATGAAATAACCTGAGATAGCAACAAGCTATTAGGTAGCCTGAAGCTATTGAAAGAGAGAGGTCATGCTCCTAGGTTCACCCTCCTGTCAGCTGCCTTCCACCAGCTCTGGAGCTTGAGTATCCATGACTCACTTCAGCTTACTAACCAAACAAATTTAAACTAATCCACACTGAAAAAATGGATAGTGAATTAAAGCAGTTCACTGCAGGACCTGACAAATGTCAAGCCAGTGAAAGAGGAGAGCCAGGGCCAAAAAATCCAAAAGCGAAAGAGAAGAAGTAAGGACTAAGAATTTCTGTCTTTTGGCAGTAGCAAGCTATTGAACATCATATTCCTGTCAGCCACGTGGTGTTATTTTCACTCTCACCATGGCTCCACATTTGGCTAAAGCCAGTCCACTACCTACTACCACAAAAAGGGAAGTCTCAGTCTTTCCTTCTAGTTCAGCTACAGAATCCTCATGAATTTTCTGTTGTATCAGCAAGTCACTGTGCGATTACAATCATGTGAGCTTGTATAAGAGAAGGATGGGAACATACAGCAGGGCAGAAGTTGGGGAGAGGAAGGAATCAACTTTTAAGGCTTCAGTCCAATGTTAGCTCAGCTGCAGCTGATCGTGAATCTGTACCTTGATTGCCATGAATGACCAGTGTTGTTCCTTTTTTGCTACAGTATGATGCCGTGCGAATAAACCAAATATATGAGCAAGCCCGTTGGGCCATCCTCTTAGAAGAAATTGACTGCACAGAGGAAGAAATGCTGATTTTTGCTGCACTACAGGCATGTACTTGATCCAAGCTGCAAAACCTGTTTTCTTGAAGCAGGCACAAGCTAGGACAGGACTTCAGCAGAGCCCAAGCCAATAGGTCTCCTTGGTCTGGGGGTCTCCTACTAGAGTGGGAAACAGTAAGGAGCATCAGCTAACTAAAACAAATAAATTCGTTGGCAGCATACCATTACTCAAATTGACAAATTGACACATACACTGCATGGAACCATCTACTAGCACTACCTGAAGCTAACCATACACAAGACATTACTTTGATACTATTCTGTCTATTCTGAAGGGGATTACTATGAAGTGTTGCTTCTCATACCAGCTACCACCCTTTCATTTGTTCTTCCTGAAAATCTAATACACAAATGAATATGTTCACAGCAGCCAAAAATAAAGAAACCTTATAATGCAGTGTGAAGACAGAGATGCTATGGAGTACATACAAATTTAACATGAGTTATCATGGCCTGGTCCCTTACTGTGGGTAATAAGGCACAACAATTCATTAGTAATAAATTCCTTCCTTTTAAATTTAAATGAAGTTGCCAGAAATTCACAGCCTGCCACTGCGGAATACCACAGCACTTATCTGTCAAGTTTCCACCTGGTGTGGATGGCACTTACAGGTCACAGTACTACGAATGGAAATGTTAGCAGAGTCAACCTCACAGAATGCAGAACAGGATGATTACGCAGTGAAGGAATATAAATCTTGACAGTTAAAATGGTAAACTTGTCAGCAATTGCAGTGGAAATGACACAGGACTGACAGTTTCCCTTTAAGAGGTTCTGCATTGCAGAACTTTACACAGTTGACCAAGACCCAGAAGACCAAAGGGCATTTTCATATGCTGTGATTCTATGTTGCTAATAGCTATTTGAAATAAATTTGCCCATTCAAATCTGATTCTTGATGATTTATTTTAGTATCATGTAAGCAAGTTATCATCATCATCAGAGACACAAGATTTCACCAATGAATCAGAAGTAGATGAAGTAGAAGCTGCACTTTCTAATCTGGAGGTGACACTGGAAGGTGGAAAATCAAGTAACATTTTGGTATGTCTTTTTGCATCCCAGAATTGCTTTCACCAAATCAAATGTATTGGCTGTGATGAGCCTTCCCGGTTCCTGATTTCTTAACAGAGTTAACAGACAATTACAAAGTGTATTGTACTAAAATTATTCCTGGTTATTCCTGATAGGAGGACATCACAGACATCCCGAAACTTGCTGATTATCTCAGGCTAGTTAGGTGAGTTATTAAAACTAATAATAACAAAAAGCTTACCATACAAGAGATCCCTTGAATACTGCATTCTAATCTTACAGTAGATCCGGAGCTTATAAATGAGCAAATACACCAGATAGCTCTAACTAGCCTAATATCGCCCTATTCATATCTTTCTCTTACTGCTTCTGAGCCAGATTCTCATTAAATCTTTCTAACTTCTGGGGTGCTATGGCATCTATATTTATGCTTCTTAAAAGCCTAGGCTCTTTATGTGTCTCTAATTTCCTAGCATTCATCAATCATTGTCTCTAAATAATTTACAATTTTGTTTTCAATCACATTTTACTGTGATTCATTTCTGCCAATGGAAACATGGAAAAGAACTTTTGGCTTTCCCTGGGAAGGATTTCTGAAGGCAACCTTGCAGATTTTTTTCCTTTTCAAACAAAACAAACATATTACCCCTTTCTCACCAGATGGGGAGTCTGTTTTTTCTAATATCAAAATGAATTTCAAGTTGGAGTAAAAGTATAGTAAACCAACTCAGTAATACCTCACCTGAATAAGTAAACAGGAAAGTACAGTTCTGTGATCCCATTATAATATCTTGATTTAAGGGTCATATAAACGACTGCACTGACTTCAGATCTACAGTGTCTTTCATCAAAGTAGTCTGTAGGTTTTAGAAAGATAAAGATTTCTGTTACAGGAATATCTGTTAGGTTCATTCTGTTTACAAGTCATATTTGTAATCAGCAAACTGAAAATTGCACTTGAAAATGCTTAACTGTTGTTAACTGCTAAGTATTATTAATTTTCAATTAAGAAGTTGTGTTTGACATGCACATTACAAAGGTGGCTTAGGGTTAAAAGTAATTAAGCCTTTTAAGGTCCATCAGCTGCTTGCCTCTAACAACAGATTGTTTGTTTTTCCCCAGCAGTTGAATAGTTTGCATTAAAAACATTCAGTGGTTATTTTTCATCATTAAACATTTCCCATAGACGTGGTTAATCACTTACTAAACCTAACGCGTTGTAGAATTTTGGTAAGTTGTAAAGCATTTTTTCAAGCAACAGCAGCATTTTAGGAGTAAAATTATGTGCTTAGTTATAAACCTAAATGCAAACTTCTGCATGTCATACATCTATGTATTCACATAAACTGAACTATAATAAATACATAATTTATAATTATATAATTTATAATAAAGTAGAGGTAAACTTGTACTCACAATTATTCAGAGCACAGACCATGTTAGCACACTAATAAATACAGCTTTCAGGTGGGTGATAATATTGTGGAGAAATATAACATTATTTCAAAAACAGTGATCATAAGCTTTCAGTAGAAGTGCTCATTCACTTCTGTGATAGAAGAATAATTCTGATAGTCCACGAAAATGTCACAGTCTCTTATTTTGGGGGGAAAAAAAATGACCCTGTATTGGCAAATGGAACGGCAAAGCAGGTGGTAGTTTTGAAAATTATTTTTGGAATTGAAACCTAAAGATCTGAATTTTCTAGAAAGGACTGAAGTAGGATTTCTAGAAGGGCGCTAGAGAAGGCAAGAGTAGGTAATAAATCAGTGTTCTGCAGCTGTGTAGTATTTATACCGTCATCTCAGATGTAAAGGCAAGTTCTAAACAGAGAGGAGAATTCCACAGACAGTGCTAAGACTGCTGTTTTTCTCTCTTGAACTATACTGAATCTAAGATTTTTTTTCCCCATGGTTTTGTTGGAATATTCTTAGTGGGATTATAGTTTTTATCTCCTCCTGGAACTGGCACAACAATTAAGTTTAATTGTTAGTATCCATCAGTTAATTCACAGTTCCAAAGTTGATATTTTTCTGCCTACTGTTAGAAAGAAATTAGTTTCCTTTAGCAAAGTACCGAAGTGAAGTAAAATAATTATAATGAGGATTAATCCATGTATATACATGTGTGAAGAGTAAGATGGTTTCAACTATTACCACTTCTTGCAGTGCTACAGAACCTCTGAAACTTAGACAAGGAATAAAATTTTGTTGTGCTAGATGTTATTCAGATAAAGCCAAAAGGATGGTCTCTACTCCATTACAATTCAATGCACACAAGTTACTTTGATGGGTGCAAATTTCCTAGCTAAGGAAAAGCTGAAAAGTTTCTCTTGTATAAGAACAAACTAGTGGGTTACATCAGCATTACTGAGTTTATGTTAAATATATGTATATATATATTTACACATATATCTTCTTTGTTGGAAGGGAATGGCTTCACTTAGGAAAGGAAGAAAAAATGAGAGAAATCACATAAGAGTGGGGGAATAAAAGGAGGGAAAGAAATTACAGATAAGATTCAGCTGGAGTCTAGGATAAAAAACACATACACAAGCTGGGATAACCTGGGTGTTGTGCTGGTTCCAGGCATGTGCTTTCCCCCTCGATGACACAAGTGTGAGTTGCCCGACTGAAGCCACATGTACATAAGCTCAAGGCAGTCTGAGATGTACAGTAGTATTTGTGTGAATTAGTGCTTTGTGCATTTCAATATCAACAAATGTGATTGCTTTTTTTCTTTTAGGCCCAGGAGACTGTCAATCAAAACTATCAAGCCATATTGGTTTGTCTTTAAAGACACTTCTATATCTTATTTTAAAAACAAAGAATCTGGACAGGGAGAACCTATAGAGAAACTAAACCTAAAAGGTAGGGATTTTCTTCTCCTTTCTTTCCTGTTTTGTATTGTATTAATGAACTGAAAACATCAAGAAATCTCTGCAAGACTCAAGGCATGCACAGTTGTGTTTAGTCCTGAAACTACTTTTTCAGTTACTGACACTTCTAAGCAGGCAGACTGAATCTTCAGAAGGCTGAACAGAAAGGATTCAGTAGTTCAGCACAAGATTTTCTGGACCTGGCTTGTACAATTGCACGTATCCCTGAGTTCACATAAAGATGAATCAGAGAGAGAATGTGATCTCTGAGTGATACTTTTATTGCCAAATAGTTCCACTCTCTGTTAAGTGGCAGTACTCACCCCTGTCCATGGCAAACATTGGTAGTAGAGGATTACGGATGATGCGATGACCCAGAGTGCTGTACCTGTACACCGCTGTGCAGAGATTCCTCCAAGAAGTTCTCAGGGCCTTGTTTGTTTCACACACGGGGATTTCCATAGCTGCAGCCAGCTTTAGGTGCTTCTGGAAGAGAAACACTGCATGTACACAGGGCACACACCAACATTATATGTAGCCTCCATCTCCTGCAGGAACACCAGATATTCAGCAACAGGGAATGGGTGATGCCCAGGATTCCTCCTAAAAGAAACTTTTGAAAAAGAAAGAAGATTGACACCTGTGAACAGCTGGCTCTGCATACCAATCTGCGCATCCTCAGTAGGTCAGATAAATGCACGGTTAAACTAGTCAGGGTGAATGGAACCTCACCAGGTAGCCCACAGCTCTGGTATCCCTTGACACAAAGGTAATTCTAGCCACCTTGACTCCAGCTGGGTCCAGAAAGCCTGTAGTAGCACCATCAACACAAAACACTGAGTCCTAGAGATCCCTGGGATCCTTGCAATGGCCAGCTCTGTTGCAGACGTCACCTGTGTCCCATTTTCACTACTAAGTTGCTCCTGGAAATAAGCTGCTTAGGGTAAAATAGGGGGAAAAAAGTCACTTAGGATAAAATGATGTCTCTTCAACTCCACTCCATTTTAAGCGTTGAGCATTTTCTAGGACCAGGCTGAAGTCTTGAAAGCACCACATCTGTTCTCTTCCATAGTGAATAACATGCTCTTTGAGCTCAGAGCATTCATGTCCATAGCAAGCCAGGCCAGGCAGTGAACTAGAACAGAAAGCTTTCATTAGACCTAATCTTTGAAAGTCTTGGTCCTCAGTTTTAAAGGAAAACAACCATTAAGTGCAGTTTTTCGGTATTAACTAGTACTTAAAGTTAGTGAGGTAGTAACTAAATAAATCCATTTCTTTCTCAATCTGTGTGATCTAGGATGTGAAGTTGTACCCGATGTAAATGTTGCAGCAAAGAAGTTTGGAATCAAATTACTAATTCCTGTTGCAGCTGGCATGAATGAAGTATACTTAAGATGTGATAACGTGAGTAATAAGACAAGGGAAAGTTTATATTCCAGATTTATTAGCAGATTGTCTAGAAGACCCACAGTCCAGTTCTAGAATTTGTATAGAGAAATAAGGATGCTCCAGAGAGTTCATTATCGACATGTTCAGTACATTTAAGAGTGATGTGGTGGTCTAACAAAAATGTAACGGCTGAGGGGACAAAAGGACATTAATTCTGTCTTTATCCTGCATTTCCAAGTAGAGTTGCTGCAAAGAATAAAAGAACGTACTATCAAAAATAGCAAAAGAAGTCACAACACTCTGCTTTGTTTTTTTCAGAACGACTTTTTGTTCTCTTTCTTAATTAGAACTCCCTTCACACAGATAAAGATTGGGATCTTGCATTTGCTTTCAGTTTAAATGTATTTGGTTTGCACTGAAACGTGTCAATGCAAATTGTGTAAAAAATTTCATTACGTAGAAAACAGTCATGCCACAAAATTTCCAATCAAATATATTCAGAAATACTGGATTTCTTTCTGCCAGCTTGTAGCTTCATGCATCAGCCCATTTTCCAGACATGTTCACATGGATGGAATACCAACATTTTTCTAGCACCCCTAGCGGTGATAGCGTATAGCTGCAATGGCAGTTCGTACCGGTGGTAGCTGTGGACACAACAAAAACTGTTTTACCCAGTACATTCTTTGGCATAAGAAAGCATCTCTGTTTTGAGAAATAACTACATTTTCAAGATGAAGGGCTTTCAAACTTTAAAACCTAATTGTTCTGCAGGTTCATTCTGTAGACAGAACTCGCCCAGTCAGGGAAGAACAGCAGTACTATTGTAACTGCACATCCACACATACTAAGTACAGTGGTTTTATTGTACAGAGAAAATGTGTGAGCCATCTCCATAAATGGTTTGTCCAGAAATACCAACATTTGTATTTGTTGCAGGAGAATCAATATGCCCGGTGGATGGCTGCTTCTGTTTTAGCCTCAAAAGGCAAAACAATGGCTGACAGCTCTTACCATCCTGAGGTTCACAAGATCCTTTCATTTCTCAAGATGAAGAACTGGACTATGTCTCCCCAGGCCGCCTCTGATCCAGAAAGCATAGATATGAAACCAGAATGCTTTGTCTCACTACGTTACACAAAAAAATACAAGTCTAAGCAGGTATACGGAGCGTGGCTTTACAGGTGGGGGTGGGTTGTTCCAAACCCCGGGCAGATGAGTGCTTAAGGATGAGACTGGTTCCAGGCAGCATTTAGAAACCATGTGGCTGTGCATTAGAATCATCTTGCATTACTCGTTTGTCCCTTTGATACTTAGCGAGAGGCCTCTTTTTTAAATGGAGCACAGGGTCAGCTCTCTCAGCCCTTCTTCCACGTACTCCTACATCTGCACTGCCTCCTAAATCCCTCGTCCCGTTCTCCTGATGGTGCTGTCCCTGAAAGTCTCTTCAGAGCGAGAAAGGAAGGGAAGGGAAGATTCTGCCTGCATTTTAAACCAAGTACCCCTCCTTCCTCTCCATTTAATTATTTGCCCCTTTAAGTCAAGAGCTCAGCCCACCTGAGCACAGGATGCAGTCTCCAAGCAGAGTAATAGGGTACATGCTACTCAGCATCGTCCATAAAATCCCATCACCTAACCAGAGGGGCTGACTGCACATTTCACAGTCTGCTTTCAGGACTAGATAAACAGCACAGTAGTTAGAGCAGCTATATAAGGAAGGGGACTTTTGTTACTGTGAATACATTTGTATTTAGCCCACACATGACACCTTGAGCTTATAAGATGCCTAAATGAGTACAAATGGTACATCAGTAAAGAATCCTGAGGGGTTTGCTGAGCTCCTTCCCTCCCTCACAGTCTTCAGTTATGAGCATGCGCTGCCCACCTGGAGGGTGGTGAGAGTTCATTTCCAGGTCTCTGCTCTTTAGCAGTGCATTTAACATTCGAGCAAGACTGTTTTCCAGAGGTATTCCAGGTCAGCTGCAGCTGATGGAGTCAATCCAGAGCAAGTACAGTAGGGCCCATGTTGCCAAAGAAGAAATACAAGGCAAGAATCATGAAAAAACTGGCTAAAAAAAATTCTGGCATGGGACACTGCAGGTTCTGAACAAGAACAAACTGTTGCTCCAGGATAGCTGAATTTGGAGAACCTATTAAAAATGAACTTGCAATTCAGATGTTCGCCTCCTGCAACTGCCTTGGCCAGCAGGGAGCCAAGGGCCAGAATTTCACTAGTAATGCAAGCCACACTGTAGCAGTCTGTTTTGGCAGTGCTATAACACTATGAATCACCTTCTCGAGGGAAGTCCTAGCCCTAATAATACCATTTCATACTTCTGCCCAGTGGAGAAGACACAGACAGCAGAGGGAACTGAACAGAGACTTAATCCCTGTCTGCCAGCAGGCTCCCAGTACAGAATGGGCCTGTGGGCAGCAAACAAGGACAAGATCATTTTATGGTGTGCTGGAAGTAGTCTGAGTGCAGCACAAACCCAAATACTGAAACCTTCCTGTGCTGTTCTGCCCTTATAGCTCTAAGTCCACCCCCAAGTTCTCTCTGCAGTATGACTGCATGAACAGTGACCACTAAATAGCTAATGCTGTTTGATTTAGTGAAAACGTATATTTTTGTTCAATTGAAATCTCTCTCTCTCTTGCTGTGTTTCCTAGTTGGCAGCTCGTATTCTGGAAGCTCACCAAAATGTATCCCAGATGCCCCTAGTGGAGGCAAAGCTGCGTTTTATTCAAGCATGGCAGTCCCTCCCCGAGTTTGGCTTATCCTACTACATTGTAAGGTAATCACACTGCTGCAGCAATGTCAGGCTGTTCACAGTTGCTGATTTTCAGGAATTTCTTTGATTCCTTGTTACAGAAACATTCTCTTAGTATTTTTTTTCCCCACAGACCTTTATTAATGGTAGTGACTTCCATGCTACTGTTTTTTCTATAGCAGTAGCACTCATAACTCCATTCCTGGAATGAGAGTCTCCACTATGCTTGCCCTTATACAAACCTGTTGGGTTTTGCCTGAAATAACATCAGTAAGATTAAACCCTTTTTGACATTAAAAAAAAAGGGAAATCTTGTTGGTATTCTCAGGTTTGCTGTATATTTTTTCATTCCATTTCTCACTTGTTAGAATACAAAAGCATGCTTTTTGCTGAGCATAATTTCTTTGGCATTTCTTTAAGAAAATAGCAAACAAAATCCCTCTTTTGGGTTAGTCTGGAAGAGCAGTCAGCACAAGAAAGGTCCTGCTGTCTTCCCAGTTTCCCCGGATGCTTCCCTTGAATATGGCATACCTCTGCAAAAGCATCTGACCTGCATCCTTTTCACTTGACAAAACACCAAAAGAATGAAGAGTACTGACACAGTCATACTCAGAGGCACACTCCTTAATTTCTTACTGCCTCTCCTAGTGCTACTTAGGAATCATCTGTGGTATAAACTGAGCAAGCTGGTAACCATACTCTGGCACAGAGGCCAGCTGGCATAGAAGAGCAAACATCTGTACCATTAAACTCTCCTGTTTCCCCAAACCCAGTAGCAGGTTGTGAACCACCAGTACAGCATGAGCCAGTAGTGAACACAGAGCTGGTAAACGTAAGCTAAGCCCGCACGTTCCAGTTCCTCAGCCCTCCCTGGGAGAGTGCTGCTTGCTTACAGCCAGAACTATGCCTGGGGCTCCCCAGAACAGGCACTTGAGTTCAGTGCCCAGGAATGTTCCCTGTCAGTATTTAATTAACTAACATAGAGATGTTTTGCCCCATCTGTCAGCACTAATTCTGTAACAACAACAACAAAAACCTTAAATTTTATGAGACGGGCAAAACATCTTGTGGTTTATTTCTGCAAGCTGATGGACAGTATCTCAGTGGAGGAGTTAATTAAGATGCTATTTGTGGTCCAGGTCACATTATCTCCCTCAGGACCAGTTTAATCTAAGGACAGAAAATTCAAAAGCAGGATCAAAATAATAGAAAATATACCAATCAGCCAGGTTAGACTTTTCCCAGCTTTTGTGGATGGTACTTTTTTATCTGCATAGTCTTTCCCTTGTTTTTTCCAGCTCAGAAGTTTCTGTTTGCAAGAAATTCTGATACTACCTGACTTCATTTTCACCTCAAGTTAGAAGAAAGTTGATATGTCTCAATATTTTGTGATGTTAGTGCTACTCAGAGATGTGCATATTTTGCTAACTTGGAGTTGTTTTGATAAGTTAACGGTGATGTAAAAAATAGTATTTTGATATGCTTATATAATTTAAATGAGAATATGTGCAAGAATATATTTCAGCAGTATCGAAACAAGGGAAAATATGATTGGCACTTTTCCAGTACAGATATAATCAAATCATGCGTTTTGGCAGAAGAGTACTTTTTAAACAGACAACAAATTGGAAAGACTTCAGCCACATCTGCCTGCCCTGTTATTTTACCTGGTCCAGCAGGCTACATCTTTGCTTTCTTACAAATACTGTCTTAAAGAAGAGTCCAAGCTCTATTCCAGCCCAGGCTGTTGTGAATTTTCCCACCCTTTTTTTGCACTTTTGCAGGAGGGCACATTAAATGCATCTCTAGACAAGAATCATTGCAGACTAAATCTGCTCAAAAGTTGGGTGCGGTTTTCTTTTCAGGTTTAAAGGAAGCAAGAAAGAAGATGTGCTTGGGGTGTCCTACAACAGGCTGATAAGAATAGATATAGCCACAGGAGACCCTATCACAACATGGAGGTTCTCCACCATGAAGCAGTGGAACGTGAACTGGGAAATACGCCAGGTAAAACCAGAACAGCTCCCAGCATTCAGCCATTACATTTCAGACAATGGAGATCTTTTTAAACCTCACAGTGAGGACATTTTAAGTGTGTTCTGATGTGTTATTGAATAACATAGGTTTTTTTCTTAATGGAGTCTGTAGTGAAAGTTCAGAGAACTGTAAGTTCTCCAAGTTCAAAATCTACCTACCAAGATTATTCAAGTTGCCCTTGATTTTAGTGGGATGAAATACAAAGACTTGAAGGTTAATTCCTCCTCGTTATCTTTGTCTGTAAGAATACCTCTTATTCATGTTTCATCCTCTAAATTGCAGTAGTTCAGACTCTGTTACAGGCTGAGGATACAGGAACCCAGCTTGTTTTTCAAATCCCAGACTGAGGTTGCAAATTCCCCTATGTCCATACATGGCCTTGAGAAAGATACTCCGTTGTGCAATTTACAGCAAGGTGCTTCTGCTCCTGGATGCTCTGTGCAATCAGCTGTTGCCCAGCAGCCTACTGGAGCATTTGGATTTCAAAGTTTGAAGCCACCTTTGAAATTGCAGATTACTGGCGTGGAACTAGTTTAAACTGATATAAATACAAGCAGCCTTGAAATTGTTCCTGCTTATACCATTTTCCATATCCATCTGCAGGAGCCAGGAGAGATCAAATACAATGCCTGTTGCCCTCCCCCTGTTGCTGCACACCCCATGCCAGAGCAAATAATGCCTCTCAGAACGGCAAAAGCCAGTTAGCAACTAACCCTGCTTTGCTGGATTTTAGAACTGACAGTAGTTGGAAATCAAAACCTGGCCCCCAAAGCAAATTTAAAGTCAGCACATAACAACGAATGGTATTAAACATAATTGGTTAAATGTGCAAAGAGTCAGGAGTGCCACTTCTGCTCTTCTCAGTGCTCTCACTTAATACGCCACTGGACGAAAAAGCATTTGAAACTTTTTGTTGCCTGCCAAAAAGGCCTTTGACCACAAGAGGGCCCTGCCAGAACGAAACGTTAAGAAACGAGAAGCTAAAGACCCTCAACATACTGCAGACCCAGAAACCTTTACAGCTCTTGATTAGCAGAGACAGGTGCTTCTTTGTCACAGTATTTCTGATCCAGCTGTGCTCTCACACTCGCTCTTTCTCCGAGGTTGAAGCAGAAAAATGATGCAGTTTATCTCCATTCCTGCTTTTTCCATATCTATTTTCTCTAGGTTGGAATCGAGTTTGATCACAATGTGTCTGTTGCTTTCACATGTCTGAGTGCAGACTGCAAAATCATCCATGAGCATATTGGGGGCTACATCTTCTTGTCAACCCGCTCCAAAGACCACAATGAATCTCTGGATGAAGAACTGTTCCACAAACTAACTGGAGGTCAGGAATGAGGTGAAGCAAGCTCTGCCTGTTTCTCCCCACTGCTTAAGAGGACCACAGATGATAAAAAAAATACATCTCTGATGGTTAATTACTGAATAATAAACAAATTGTACAGTAACTTGAGGACATTGTGCAGCGAATTTCTTCTGTTACAGCTGTGTAATTCCCACTGTCAAACCAGCCCCTGTTAAAAGGCCATCCTTTAACAGAATGAGTGCTGAATAAATATCTTTTAAAGCAATATCACCTGTCTAACACTTGTGCTGGGAACAGAAAACATTCAGTCAGCGTTCCAAAGCCCTAGAGGCTGCGCTGTCACAACCCAAGTAGTGATTACACAGTTCAGAAATACCATGGTGCTGTGTCTACCTTCACCCATACAAACAGCTCCCATAAAGCCAGTGGAGCTACCGCATACCAAGAACAAAGCATTTTAACTCTGTCAGTTTCCAGATTGAAAAAATGCTTTAGGTATTATTTTTAATTATTTACTTGTTTAAAAGGCCTTTGAGCATAGGCCTTCTTTCTGTTTTCTGTCCTTGTTACTCTGTTTTGTGGTAACATCCAACTCTAAGCTTGTTCAGGAGTTAGGAGCTGAAGCTCCAGTAGAAATTACCTTGCTCATGGATGTAATGCAGAATAGAAAAAGATTACTCAGAAACATTGTGCCTAAGGAACCACATCTATAGCAGCCTGCTGGAGAGAGCCACACACATCCACTTGTTCTGGAAGAACTTTGGTTCTGCCCTACAATGTGGAGAAAGGCACAGGAGAAGAAAGTTGGGAGGATTCATAAAACTGCTGGACAAACCAAAACTGGTTTCAGGTACCTAAGGCAGCAGAAGGGACAAGTGTTGCCATATCACTAGGAGATGTTGCAGAAATGACTACATAATTTCCAAATGTCACAGGCTGGACAGCCCTCATTCTTCTGTCATGCCCTGTGTTTTTCTCCTGTGCGCACCAGAAGGCTGTTTGAAAATCACTCTCAATTTAAACAAACTGGGACTTTATATTTTGCAAAAGAGTGAGCAGATACAGCCTATTTCCCAGCCCACTGTGACTCTTTCTCCTCAGCACATTCTACACAGGGGCCAAGGGACCATCCGGTTTTACTTCAATTGAGGACTGACTTGTTTCTCACTTGCTTGACACAAGCCAGGTATTTTCCTCAGAGTCTAAGAACCACCTGTAACAGTCCAAGTCAAACACTTGCAGCAGTTAAAACCTGCCCTGGGGAGCCATGGGAGAGCCGAACGCAGATGTCAGTGCCACAGGTGCTCTCCACCAGACAGCCTCCGCATCAGCTACTCCTTTCAGTCAGGATCATGGCTGTGCTGGAGCCCCGCATTTGCTGACAGCAGGCTCCCTCACATTGATCACCAGGAAGCACAGCTCTGTGCTTGCCACTCTCAGCACAGAGCTTGTCACACAACCATCACATGGAACACCTGTAGTTGCCACCTGTTGTTTAAATTATCTGAATATGAAAATCCAGCCACAGGGAAACTTCGAGCACAGTTCCCACTAGCACAGCATGTGACTCCTACAGTGCTTAGCTAACACACGTACTTCCAGTCAAGGATGCCTTGGCTGAAGTTCCAGTGAAACTACCAAATCTTTCCGTTCTTTACCACCCCTCCCTCCATCTCACTCTGACACGTCACTGCCTTTCTCAGAAAGCCTTCCTGCTGCTATGCAAGCAGAAGCTCTGCCAGCTCATTCAGGCTGGCACGTAAGCCCCACCATCTGCCATGCTTCCTTGCCCCTGCCCTGTCTCCATGGTTTTTGAGATCGTCATTTCTTCTTGTACCACCCAGCTTACACGGCTCTTGGATGAGAGGTAAGGAACACAGAGAGAGGAATCTGTTCTTACCCGTTTGTGTTCAGTACTGCATGGGGCAGTGGCTGCAGCTCCTGTAGGCAGCCCGGGGGTAACGCAGGGCACACAGGGCACTCTGCACCTCACAACCCAAGGCTGAGCAGCCTGCTCTGCCTGGGCCTGCACACAGCCCTGTTCAGGGCCAGCTGCTCAACTTCCATCCCACCCATGGCACCAAGCATGTCACAGCCAGACTCAGACCTTCCCCTTCACGCACACCAGATACCACACCCTTACTCGTGCAATAACCTGATTTAACTTGGCTTTTGCTGTTTGTACCACCATTGCAGCGGTCTATAGTAACAAAGTTACTAACTGCACAGTCCCAGGACTACATGAGAGATACTTTACAGGGAGAATATCTGCCCTGGAAATAAAGTATCTTCTGTCTGTCCAGACAGGAACGTTGTTCAGATTAAATCAAAAACCTTTAGCAAACAAATACTTTAGCCCAACTGTGACCGTATTCTATATGCTGTGCTTAATTAAACCAATGTCAGGTCAGGGTAAAATGCTACCAATGTCAAATGGCTGCTGTCTGTCCTTACACACAACAGATTCTGTAGGTCATTTCACTGCTGCCTTCAGACTGCACTACTGTACCAAGACAACACACACGGTCCATAGTTTTCTGAAACCTTGGGCTAAATAATCCTCTCTCCCCCTAATCTCTGCAGGAAAATGTCTTGCTAGTGCTTGCTCTGTGGAGCGACCAATAAAGTATTTCTTCTGTTGGCTTTAAAAGCCATTCTCCAGATTTCTCAGGATATTTTCATTCTTAGCCATCACTTGGACCACAGCCAGTAAGAAACACTCATCTCTTAAACTCTACAGCCTGGTACCATCCTCACCTTCCCCTTTTCTCCCGTGGCTCTGCTTATCGCCGTGTCACTGAGGAATGCAGGGCCCATCCCTAGCATTCCTGCAGGCAGCGGGGTTTTGTGCAGCACTGAATCAGCCCTAAGGAGGGGGTGTCTGGTTTATCTCTTTGTGCCTCATAGATCATCCACATGAAAAAGAAGCTAACAAAAATGCCTGCCTTTATTGAGCATTCCTTCAGGTTGCCACCGAAACTCCCAGAAAAGCAGAATAAGGAGATCAATAACCTGAAGAAACAGCAACTTGAGAACAGGTCGAAATGACACACAGGGAGAAAGGAAATCCCTGCCTGCTGCCATCAGATGATTTCCAAGAAACTGGTGAGAGAAGGCTGCTGTCTGCCCTGGGAAAGCTCCGCCACACCTCGGCAGCAATCTGAGATATACCATAGCAATAACATTCCAAATGATTAGAGAGTTTGCAGCTTGGCTAAGAGTGGGAAAAATGTAATGCCTGCCCCAAAACTGTGCATCCAAAAACCAGAGACAAATGTGGAAAAGAAACGTAACAAAAGCTCATTTTCCACAACTGCTCTACTTTGTATAAGAGCTTCTCTCAGTCACTCAGAATCAAGCTTCTTAGCTTCTCAAGAAGGAGCTTTACAGCTAAGAAGCCGCAAAGACAAAGAGAAGGCAGGGTTCCCACCAGTCTGGTTGAGGCCAGACTTTGCTCCTATGCACTCCTGTTGCAAATGCTTCAGAATCTTTTTAACCTGCTCCAATGTGCCCTTTGAATCTGGTGGATCCCCAAAGCTACCTGTAGACCTATGAGCACCTGGCCCGCGTGCTCCCCTAAGCACAGGCCTGACAGCTGCTCCACCAAGGTTAATCCATGGGATTAGCCCTTCATTTAGGAAACTATTTGTCTTGCCCAACAGCCATTCCGCACAGAACAACGTGTACGTTGTACCCAGCCTCCAAAAGAACCACAAGGGCTCCAGAGAGTCCTACTCAAAGCCTGTATCTTGATCCATGGATGTTCTGGTGTTTTTCAAGGTCCTCTCCCCACACAGATAGTGAATGACATGGTCGGAAGATAAGGTCTGCATAGATGCAGAGTCAAGGATTTAGCGAAAGCAAGACCTTTATCTGCACTTTAGCACCAAAGCCCACAGGCCTGTTCTGCCTTCCACGTCACAATGCCTTTTGTCATCCTGACAAATGAAAAGCACTGACTACTGTTCTCCCTGAAAATGTTAATAACTGTCTTATAGCAGCAACTGAGCAGCCATATTCTTGCTTTAGCTTTGGAACCACCTCTGTTAATACATTCAAGTTCCTGCTCTCCATCCTGGCCCTTGACCTGATGGTTTGAACTTTGATACAGCCAATAGCCCTAGCTCAGAGCAGTCTCTTGGCTTTACACCACTGCTCTTACTTACACCAGCAAAGGAAGAGCAAAGCAGCAGAAAGGGAACCTTCCCCAGCTGCACACCATGGCAGATGCAGCACATAGAAGAGAAGCCCCGCACAGCAGGACTGGGAGCCAGTCACACTGCCATGTGATGCTGCAGGCCTCTTCCCCAGCTGAAGGGATTTTGCAGAAGCAGCAGGTGGGTGGGAGCTTTCCTGAGGCATGTCCAGGGGCCTCCTCGGCTCTGAGAGAAGCCATCTGTCCTGGGAGAGCAGTCCTGAGAGTTACTCCCAAGTGCAAGTGTCTTACACTTTTACACAAAGTGTAAATACTTTAAGCCTTTTACTGGCATGCAGCATTATCAACACCCTTGTCAGCAGATGGAGCAGAGCTCCACATTATTACAGTCTGTCCACAAAAAAACCCAGAAGAATTCCTCTCCCCTCCCAAGCTCCCTCCGCCTGAGGAAGATGCAATGGGTGGGACTGGAGGCACCGCTCCATTGCCTTTACCCCCGTGCTTAGAGGAAGACGGAGGCAGCAGGCCTGCCCGGGGAGCGGCGCTGAGAAACGGCAGCCCTCCCACCCTCCTGCGAGGGGGGAATGCTGCGGAGCCACCCCCTCTCCAGGCAGGGGGAGCGAGCCTGGAACAAACGTCGCCTGCGCTTGTGGGCAGAGCCGCGAGCAGGGGAAGCCGGGAACAGAACACAGACTTTACACGCTCCTCGGCTGAGTCACCAGAGTGTATAAAACAGTGGCCGGCAGCTCGTGCTGCGCGAAAGGGGAGGCACAAGGCATCGGGACACTCGGGCAGGTACGTGCGAGCGGCTGCGGTTTAGATCTGGGGGCTAAGGGTGAATGTAAGAGCAGGATCCAGCGGTCCCACTGCTCCCATCCTCCCACTGCCATGTGCCACAGAGCAGGGAAGCCAGCAGCCCCGGGGGCCGGGAGGTCCTGAGGCTGCTCTGCTCTTGTGCGGCTCCAGACGCCGGGAAGGACTCAGGTGACCAAAGCACGCTGGCTGGTCTCTACCTCAAACCTGAGATGGGAGCAATAGACGCTGGTCTGGACAATACCTGGCTCCACTCGGGGAACAGCAAGTAGCTATTAAGGTGAAGAAAGAGCCCAGAACTGTAGATTAACAAGTAAAGCACTAGTTCAGGGCTATGGTTAATTCGTTCCTCTGACACAGAACTACCTGCACAGCCTTGGGCAAGTCACTTAGGACATGTATTTTTCAAAGGGGTCTTCAGGTTCCTTCTGAGCTTTTAAAGTTCTCACAAGAGCGATGCAGTCAACTTTGGTAGGAGTCTCATGGATGTCGTGTATTTTTCAAAGTGTTTGTCTATCAAAAATGTCTCTCATCACCCATCTCATAGAGGACTGGGATGAGTGAACCAGAGGCTATGATGCCCACACAAACCCAGCTGGGGCTGGACAAGGAGGGAATACAGAGGGAACCATAACACTGAATAAAGTGCATCTCAGTATCCAGGCTTTTGGGGCCCTGATCCAGGAGCACACACTCAGGTCTGGCCACTTGAACAAGAACATTTGTCAGGAGCTACATTACCAGTACCTCCCTTTGCCTCTGGAACTGGAGCACATATCTCACCCACAGCAGAGCCCCGGCCACACCTGGCCCCAGCCCCATTGCCTGGGTACCTCCCCAGCAGGCAACTCTTCCCAGAAAGGACGCTGCAGCAGTACAGCCCCACAGAGAACAATACACAGCCAGGTACAAAAGGAAAGTCGTATAACATGGCAAGATCCCTCTCCTGCAGGTTGTGCAGTACCACGGTGTATTGCTGCACTGGTGAGCAGACAGGCAGCTCACCTCCCAAGCTGCTGCTCCGATGTGCAATACTGCTCGGTTGCTTTCTGCATGAAAACTGTAGGCAAACTTGGACTAAGATCACCTGATAATTCTGTCACAAGGGACTCCTTTTTGCTTAGGCTTAATTATAGAAGAGACATTAATTATCCCTTACACTGTCTGGATGCAACAGGAAAACAATTATAAGTGTTTCACTTTTAAATAGCTTGTAGCTACCTGGAAGTATTTTAATTTAGTCTGTAATGCTGATGTTATGTTTTCCTTTCCCTGAAACAAAAAACAAACAGATCTTGCAACTAACTGCAAGCCATCCAGCAGGAAGATGTTCTCCCTCTTGCTCATGCTTTGTCTGCTGGCAAGGAACACAGAATCAGGCCCGGTGAGCAGAGCAGAGCCTGCAGCATCCAGGGATGTCACCACCTTTTTCCAGCTGTTTCAGGGAGACCGTTGGGAGAACATTAATCTCACCAGCATGTCCTGTGAGGATTGGAAGAACAGGACATGGATCACCCTGCAGCTGACCAACAGCAGCCTGACGGCTTTCCCCATCTGCCTCCCGGAGGCCCTGCAGATCTTGGATCTCAGCAACAACCTCTTAGAAGAGGTGAACGGCACAGAAATAGCAAACCTCCCACGGCTGCATGTCCTCTCACTGAGGCAGAACCTTCTCCAGGCAGTCAGATGGGGGTTGGAAACCTTCAGCAGTCTCCGTTCCCTGGACTTAAGCTTTAACAAGCTGTCATCTCTGCCACCATGCCACACCTCTTCAATGCCTAACCTGAGGTGGCTGTCCTTGGCTGGAAATCCACTGATTGAAATCCAGCCACTGGCTTTTTCCTGTTACCCCCAGCTACAGTTCCTGAACCTCTCCACAACTCTGCTTGGGCAGGAAGGCAGCAAGGGAATTCAGGAGTCTGCTTTTGCCATCAGTCTATCCCCTGGTGATGCTCTGCACAGGCCTGAGAACACCATCAGCGTGCTTGATCTGAGCGGGACCTTTCTCGAGAGAAGTAAGTTTACAGATTTCTCATAGTAAACACGGGGCCTGACCTCATCCACAGCCAATGTGAGTGTATGAGGCGCTCTCCAGTGTCACGTAACCCTGGGGAGAGGCCCTGGCACAGAGCAGCCTCCCCGAGGGAGGGCAGAGAGGACAGCACCAAGCATGATTGCCCATCTCACTGCAGCACCTTGCCTCCCTCCTAATCCCACAGCATGCCACTGCCAGCCCCGGGATTAGCTTTGGGAAGTGCAGAAGGAAATTCATTTCTCTTTCTAGACAAATGGCCGAAATCTGTCACTGTCTATCCCCACACTTACTCCCTGCTTTACACTGCTGTACTGAAGTAGCGCAGAGAGCGTGGCAGCCACAACCAGCCCAACACTTCTGCACAGTGAGACTTCCCAGCCTGGAGCCACTGGCAGCACAACTTTTCCTTTTGTGCATCCCCTCTGTCAGCTTACTTGTAACTGAGGTGCTAAGGCGGGGAGATGCTGAATGCTTTGCCCAGCCGGGGCAGAGCCAAGGCCTGGCCCCAGTTCTCCCACACGCCAGGCCACACAGCCACCTCATGCATTTCCATCTCACTTCATAGCAGTTTCATTCATCTCAAACAATCCTACTCTCACAGGGGCTCTCAGTGAGGTGTCACCATGCGTTATTGGTCAGCACTGGTACAAGAAGCACAGCATGGGGTCACAGCAGTAACTCCCTCCAGAATAGGGCAGCAGTAGCTTTACTCAAGGGCAGGGAGTGAGAGGAAGGCAGCACCGAGGGATCCTTCCCATTTGTACTGGCTCCAGTTCCAGCAGGCAGCAGTGGAGACCTCCCCAGGCTGGAGGTGTCACCTCACCAAACACTGAACAGATACACCACTAAATTTCTAACACCTCTTGTGGTAGTGAGTTACACGATTCAGCCCTGGGATGGAAAGGCACTTTTGTATAAGACCTGTTCCTCCATGATTTCATGTCTCAGCTTCTTCCTGTGCTAGGAGAAACGGGATGTTATTTGCCTTTCTTACACCATTCAGGACTTTGTAGACCTCTCCCATCACCCTCCAGCCATCACTTCTCTGATTAGAGAATCCATTTAACCTCACCTAAAAGGAAAACCATTCCATCTCTCTGGTTGCCTTTATTACCTTCCTCTCTATCTTACCTTCTTCTCCTCTGCTCCACAACAGCATGGTCAGGTCTGTAAGTAACATTATAAAAATGACTGCTCCAGTGTTTATATACCTGTGTACTGATTTTTGTTTATATTCCTTTCCCACAGGGAATAGCTGCAGAAAACCAGAGATATTTTACATCACTATGAATTTAGAACTTTCATCTGGTAGCTCCCTAGCTAAGTCACTAATAAATCCATGTGCTTCATAAGGAGAGGGTTCCATCTTTTCTATGTGCTGCTTGGCAGAATCTCACTAACATCTGTCATTGGGCCAACAGTTCAGTCTGCTTCTTCTTCCTAGGCAGAAATCCACAGCAATGCACTATTTATGCAACAAGTAAAAATCTCTTTTCTGCTTCAGTTCAAGTTGAGTGGACCAGAGACTTGCCCAACCTCAGATTACTTCACCTGACAAAGATGCCACAATTACAAAGCCTTGATACCGACTTCAGGTTTATGCCTCATCTCAGAGAGCTGAACTGCCGTGACTCCCACTCTCTGGGTTTCGTGAGGACAGAGATGTTTGAAAGCACACCTAACCTAAGCCATCTCTCCTTTCAAAAGTGAGTTGTTTTCTTTTTTGTTGTTCTTCATCAATCATTGCCTTTGTCTCCCAGAACAACTGTGCGTGGAGCTGACTTTTATGCAAAGGTTGTTTGTCATCACTTATGTAGAAAAGAGGTATGGGTTTGTGTGTCATGGAGAAACACTATATGCACCCAGCTACACCACATGAAGCCTGTGTTGTAGCAGCAGGACTAACACAGCAGGAGAACCGATAAAGCCCAAAGAGCTGGTGTGAGACTTGTAGCAATAGTCTGAGATAACGTCCATCCTGCTGCCACTCCACTAGTAAGACTTCAGCCAGCGTTGATGAGATCAGCACAGATGCTCTGAAGCCTACTTTTGATAGCAGAACGTGCTTCCAAAGTCTACACTGCTCGACGAAGGATGAAAGCTGATAGTTTCCTAAAATCTACACCTCGGAAGCAATCAAAAATTCCCTCTGCTTCTTTCAGTGCAAATGAATAACAGTTCCTCATTCAGCATTAGTAAAAGTAAAATGGTTTAGATTTCAGGAATAATACATCAGAGTGGCTCATTCATTGTGCCACACACCTGCTGAAACACTATGGGAAACAAAAATCTAAAGGTGATCTATCAAGACGGGGGGG
>JACDJE010000125.1:1249301-1379027 GCA_016647715.1 Pavo muticus | reverse complement strand
GGGGGGGGAGGGGTTGGTAAACTGCACAGAAGAGTCAACACAAGGGAAAAAATTTGGAGAACACCTTAGAAGACTTTCATAATATTGGCCCAGATTATAAGCAAGTCAGAAAGCAAACACTACAGCAGTGGCTGTGCTCTAGGTACCAGTTTCAGAAAAACAAATAGACCTCTTCAAGCAAAATATAAAATAAATCCCCCACTAGATTGCCACACTGAATTTACACAGCATTTTGCAGCACATGTAGAAATATCAGTTCTAAGTGCTAAAAATCAGGACCCAAACTCAAAAAGAAAAAAAAAGAAGGAATAACAAAGTTGCAGAGAAAAGAGGGCACCTTTTGAGAACTCAGGCTGCAGGGAGGTCACTCTTTTTCTATGGCTAGGGCAGTTTAACAGTAAAGGTAAGTAAGGTCTTCTTAGATCAGTTATTTGATTTAGTAGACAAGGGGATATGTTCTAAGAGAGGTAATTAACATGAAGGGGATGACTGGCATAGAGGAAGTCAAGCCACTAGAAGCACACTGAGAAAGAAGCCAGAGAAATGACATAACATAAAAGTGCAGGTGAATGCATGATGGCAGAGATAACCTTCTCCTTTCCAGCTGCAATCTCTAAAGGTGCTATCCACTTGCAGCGCTTTAGCTATATGCTAGCAGACTGCAGCCACATTGTGCAATTTAGAGAGATGTGCAGATACCAACCTGGACTTTCAAATGCAGAATGGGAGTGTTGGTAATATGGTATTTCCAAGGCAACTGGCAATATTGCATTGTATCTTACGTAGGATGGGATACTAAGCCTGCTCCAATTCTTCAGAGGTGAGCTCAGCACTAACTAGTTACTTTATTTATTTGTCATCTTTTAGCTGTAACCTGAGTTCCTTTAATTCTTGGAATACCAATTCTTCAGACAGTATCATCATCAACTTGCATGGAAATCCTCTGCTATGTGACTGTAGGCTCTCCTGGCTGCTCTCCACACCCAAGATTGTGCTGCAAAAGTAAGTGCGTTCAAGGAGATGAAGTAATCCTCTTTATACACAACTTAAATATGCAAGTTATTTGAAGACCAAATAGTCGCTACCTTACAAGATACTCACATTCCTTGCATGTTCCTCATTTCCACAAGAGGTAGAAATGTAAAATAAAGTCTCTTTTAGGGAGAAACTATGGCTGAATTACACTTGAAAGTGGGCAAATACGGTGGGCATATGTAGAAAAGTATAAAGTGATATTAGCTGTGGATTCTGAGAATAGTTCATTTTCCCTCTTGGTTCATATTTCTCTATTTACTGGAGATAAAAAAAATGAACTAGCTAGGTGGCCTTGATGGGCAAGCACTGGGAGCAGGACTGGAAGACTTTACAAGTACTTTTGTTCACAATTTCCTCCTTGCTCTTGCATTCCCAAAGCCAGAAGTAGTGAACAAAACCTCTTGCAAAAAGCACCGTTTTTCCTCAATTGTTTTCATGCTTTCCAAGAGTTTGACAGATTAACTACAATAAACTGCAGTTACAAGAAGTACTTTGCATATGCATGATCTGTCTTCCTTTGGAGGGGCCACCAAGATTTCACCACCCCTAACTAAGAAAGCAGGGAAGTATACTGTTAAAATCAGATTGCCTCTCTTCTGGAAGGACTCAGCATTTGCATTCTTTACAAAAGCCTGCAGGGACTGTGTAAAGAAAGAAACTGAGCTCAGTCACTTAAATGCTGGATGTGCTTTAGCATGGCTCTAGCAGTCTGAGCCAGCCAAGTTTAAGGATCCTGGGGACCCCGTTACAACCCTCTACATGTGGTTCCTTCTTATGTGCAGCATTAAAGTCTGAACCTTTAACACAAGCTGCCTTGAACCCAGACACTCTTGCCAAGGTCCAGAGAGTACTAAAGGATGCTTTGTCTCAGGCACCTTACAAAAGCCAAGAGCTGGTCAGCTGTGTTCACGGTGCTGTGGAAAGTCATCTATTTAGCTCAGGACTATCATTAACACAGCCTAGCTCTGGTCTAGGCTTCACCTCTTTAATATGAAGAATGGTTTGGGATAAAAAGGCTCACAGGAGCCTGTAATGCTCTTGTGGAATTTGTCTGTTCTAACTTGTCCTCTCTGCAGGGCTTTGGACACTTCTTGCACCACCTCCCAAGAAAACTGGGACAGGCCTTCAGTTTCTTTTTCACTGCAAGAACTCTACGATAAATGCCAGGCTGAGAAAGATATCTCACTGCCCGATTCAAACACACCCTCCAGCCAAGGAGACGCTTTCAGCCTTGCCAGCTACTACACCACGACTGCAGCAATGACAACAGACTCTGCTCTGCTAACCAAAGACACTTACATTCCTCTGAATGAGGAAGCCAGTGTAATGAGCACAACATCAGCTGAGCTGATGCTCACAAAAGCCAACAGTTCCCTCCCTGAGGATGAGGCAGTTTCCTAATCCATGAGCCATCCCCCTTTCCTCGCATCTCTAACCACCTCCCCCGGTTTTCTCAGAGAGCTCTACAGTCAGACCACGGATTATGGCTCTGTGAGTCAAACTGAAACACAGCAGCTCCAGGGAGAGCTCAGAAAAACTCACATGGCATTTCCCCAGGAACGCCTATTCAGCCAGCCCCCTAGCGAGCGTTCTATTCCAGCAACAGGAAAACCAGATGCCATTCCCCATTACATTCACTCCTTTGCTCTGGAAAGGACACCACAAACAAACCTACAGCAGCTGGACTCCACGAAGTCCAGCGCTCAGTCAGCATCTGCGCCTACCCGACCACGGATCCACTATGTAGATGACTACGAATACAGCGAGGAGACAACGGAACCCCCCGTGCAACAAACGTACACCTCTTGTGACTACAACCCTTGCAGACACCTTCAGAAGCCGTGCAGCGAACTTCAGAGAGTGTCCCCATGCTTATGCCCCGGCATGTCAACAGAAAATGAAATTCCAGACCCACCGAGGCTCAGAGAGGTGTCTGAAGTCACAGACAGCTCTGCACAGATACACTGGTGTGCCCCAAATTCCGTTGTTCGTACCTATCAGCTGATGCTTCGTGACCAAGGCAACGAGGAGGGACAGCTTGTCCTGGAGAACATTTACTCCACAGCGAGGCAGTACACTCTGTATAACCTCTCACCATACACCACGTACCACTTTTGCGTGACTGCTTCCAACAGCGCAGGGTTAAGCCACACAGTAAACCAGGGAATCGCAGGCAATTCGTGCGCCAGGTTCAGAACAAAGCCCAGCTACAAGTCTGTCTTTGCCGCTCTGTCTGCAGCAAGTGGACTCTTTCTCATTTCCACAATTATTTTGTCCATCTGTCTGTGCAAGGCACGTAGAAAGCCTCACAGTGAGCAGTACGGTACACATCTAGTCTCCTACAAGAACCCAGCATTTGATTACCCGTTAAAGTTACAAACAACAGATCAGCGCTAGGTGATTGTTCTACACATTCCAAGGTCGCTGTCTCTATCACTTTGGTATGTTTTCCTTTATCAAAGAGTCCTTCAGCAAAAAAAAGGAAATATCTGACTTCATTGCCACCATGTTTCTAGAGGAGAAAAATTAAAAAAAAAAGAGGCAGCCAAACAGAAAAACTGCCTTTGGGTTCTTGTTCTCGTGCTAGTTAGTTTTATGCTCACCTACAAATATACTAACATACATTTCGCACCGTCAGATGGTGCCTTGTCAGCTGTCACTGATGCAGTCCATGCAGAGCGAGAATCTACAATGCATCTCACCAAGCACAACAGATTCTGCTTTTACTCATGTAAGTGAGGCTGAGCCTTCATTTTCAAAAGAGCATTACTGGAAGGAGTGTGAGACAGACCTCCTTGGGCTCAGTGGCAAGGCGCTGTACGCATCCAACTCCAGTAAATAACTTTGGTGACCAAAACTGCTCAGCTCTACTTCTGGTCAGGAAAAAGAAACACGAAGGTGAATTGCCAAAAGGAAGAGCAAGGCACAGCGGGATCATCACAGCCAGGACAATTGTCTTGTTCTGACTTTGTGTGCCGTCTTCCACAACTGAAGCTTCCGAGGGCTACCACAATAGCAACCACAGGCAGTGCAGAGTTTGGAATACAGCTCCTCACAGAAGGGGTGGGAGGGAGCACATCAGCATTTACTTCACAATTGACTTTAAACAAGAGATTACTGCTCAGTTCCATCTGCAGATTGAGCAGGCTGATGACTTACCTCACACAGAGGCACAGAGCCAAACAAAGAAAGAATTGAATGTGTATGTTGCTGAGACTTAAAAAACTGAAATCCCATCCACTAGCAACAGCAGGGATTTATGCAGACATTTTTCACATGTACTTCAGGGTACTCATTTCTGCTACACTAAATCAACAGATGCTGACAATTGCTGTTCTTCAGCAGCTTAGAGAGACCTTTTCATTAGAAGTTCTTTCGTAAGAGGCAGCATTTATCCTGGTCAGACATTTCCCTCTAATGACTGCTGTTCAGAGAGCAAGGTATGTTTCTGCTGTTGTGTAGATACAGCACATAAAATCCCCCCAGGCTCAGAGAATGAAGGGTGCTGTACGCTGCAAAAGTCTCTTTTCTCTCCGTATTTTTTTAATGCTCTTTGTATTAATGGAAATAAAAGCTACAGACTGGTTCTTTGTTAAAAACAGATCTCTGAGTTGTGTTTACCATCCACAGCATTTAGCCAGAAGAGTGGTCTCCAACAATGTTTTGGAACCTTCAGACATACAGTTAAGGAACATTTTCATTAAGATAAATCTGTGCTATCTGATGTCAGGAGAATTTTCATTTTGCATGTGCCACATGAAGCCGGCCACAGCTTCCTCACCCATAAGGGCTTGCAACACTTCCATGCAAATTTACTCTTTCCCCTATGACAGCACTGGAGATGACACCAGCTTTGAACAGATGCTCCCTGCGCCCGTCCTGAGCTGCTGAACTTCGTGACTCAAAACAGAAGTGAATTGCAGATGAAGAAACCAGGATGGCATCAGCTCTCACTTGGAAAACATCATCTGCTTTCCTATTCTGGTAGTTCAGAGCTTTGGATGTAGTTTCTCATATTTATTTCAGGCCTGTTTTTCCCTATGTTTTCTGGAAGGTCTAACAAATAGGAGCAGATGATACTCCATTTGAAATGAGCAAGAGCCTTCAGCCTTCGATTCGCATTACCCCACACTGGGGCAGGGATCACATACTCCCCAATGTATGCAAAATACCACGTCAAAAGACCTTGACTGGGGTCTTTGGTATTACCAGAAACAAAGTGGAACAAAGTAAGAGATTTGCGAACAGCCACATATGTATTCTTGAAGATAGCTCTAGAGGGGAAGAACAGAAAAGATACTGCAACTGGAAATAAAGTAGGTTGTTCCACTTCAACCATGAGTAAGTCCAAAGGAACACAATGCATAAAATGAGACAGAGGGAATGCATCTTAGCTATCCTTTCCCACATTTCAAATCAAAAATCACTGCAACTCCTACAGCAAAGCTCAACAGAGGAAAGTCACCAGGCAGCAGGATTTGACCTTGTTGAGGGTCAGTGACCAGAGGACATGCCAACCTGCAGCCAAAAGCAAAACAGCCTTTAGTCACAGCAGGCAGAAGGGCTGGGACTGACATCCACCCTGGCCACTCACAGCAGCCTTGCGCTGAGACACGGGAGTGCCTGCAAGCTTTGCGTGTTGTCATAACTGAGCACAGCAGCCATTTCTCATCGCAGCTGCTACCCCAAGCTGTGCACAAGGACCAAGTCAGTGTTCATTATATATCCCTCTTGTTACCCCTCAGAGAGCAAATTGCACCCAGAGATCAGAAAAGCCCAAGCTATCATCCTACATCCAAGCACATGAGTGCAAGCATACCCTGTGGCTTTCCTGGAAGACTGATTACCTCTCATAGCAGCCTAGACACTTTGCAGGCTACTTTTTCACCTTCTGCTTTTGTTTTCATAGCCCTGAGAAGGCAACAGTGATTCCCATTGCACAGCCCTTGGGTAGGAAACCCCCTTGTGCCAGAAAGCCCTGGCTGCAGACCTGCACACCCCTCAATTCCTGCTCCCTGACCCCATAGGGGCACAGAGGCAGGCACACACCCAAGGCCCCCACCACCTGCTGCCAAAAAATACCCACCTTCCTCTGGAATGTTTTGCAGACAGCACCGAGAGCTTCTTTGATGCTTTGGTTGCTGAAGCCAATGATTTGCACAACACTTCGAGACCTCTTACAAAAAAGAAAATGCTTAAACTCTTCCCCTCACCACCCTTCTAGGGAAATATGTTGCAAAGAGCAAACTAAGTTTACAGGAGAGGTACGTGAATCATACAATACAGTAACATTCTTCTAAAACTCATCTGTACCACTTGCAGAAGTTATTATATATCACTGGTAATGCAGATTCCTTCCTCTTCAGGGAAACTAACCAGTTCCTTCTAAGAACTTCTGAAAAAGTACCTTGAAGTTGTTTAAAGACCCAAAGCCACTTGTTACGATCATCCAAGGAAGACCTCTGTGAAAGGAGGAAGGATGCAAAAGTGCAGCAGGACAGAAGAATTGGAATCTTACAGTGTTCACTGAGCCTAGTTTGTCTTAATAATGCCTTACAATCCAGGAAGATTCAGTTGTACAGAGAGACAATATTATTAAATAGACTACTTGTGATGAAGTTCTGTATCTCATGTTTTAGTAAAGGCCATTACTTCCCCATGCAAACCTGACCTTGCTTATCAGCTTTACTAGTAACAACCTGAAATAAAGATGTTGTCACATCACGTGTTGGTTGAGCCAGACCAGATAGTCCTAATGAACTGGATCTTCTGATTTGCATTAACAAAGATCTGAAGGTCACAGATTAAAAGCATATTGATAGCGCTGATGTTGTGGTGCATGATATACTCTTCATTTTTTGTACATATCACAAGTGTAGCTAGCATTATTGTAATGATGGATATGTGTAAAACAAGGAAAAAATTCCTCCCTAGCTTCCTCTTCTACAATACCACGTCTACCCCTCTTTACCTGAGGTATTTCTGTATCTGTTGTAACCTCACTATTGCTCTTCCCATTACAAAAAGCAGAAAAAACAGCACACTTCCCTGCACAACCTACTCTAGGGAACCTGCTTTAGCACAAGGCTGGACTAGATGATCTCCAGAGGTCCCTTCCAACCGTACGATTCTGCCATAACAGGCTGAGCAGAAACGTAAACTGCAAGCAAAAGCAAGACAAGTACTCAAAGCCTCACAAACACATGGCAAGAACCATTGCTTCCGTCACATAGGTCACAGCCAAGACAAGGCTGATAAAAGCAGCAGCATCTTGCAGAGGCAGGTAAAGCAGGCTCTGTTTTCAGACTAAGAAAGTCTACAGAAGCCCCATTCCCCACCAGCACACAACAGCGCCCTGCTGCTGGTGCAAACAGCACTCTTTTAAGCCAGGTGCTAGATACTGCCTCATAATTTCTCTTCAACCTCAGTCTCTCACATCCTACCCAGCACAAGATGCAGGTTTATCACAACCAACTCCTCCAGCCAGTTCTCACTCCAGCCTCTTGTGCCTTTTCACAGGCCTTCTCTCTGCCCTCACACCATAATCCTACAGCCTGAAATCATTTTCAAGTTAGGAAAGCTAATGGCTTTATTCTGCTGTACTTCAAAAAATTCCAACCTGTGTACAAGCAGTTTGCCCTGTATTCCCACCCAGTATACGTGTTTTAAGTAACTGCTGGAGCCCAACAACAGATAAAACGTCAATTGTTCAAAACTCATTTGAACAAGCCACAACATATACAAAGCATTTCCTTGAAAAACACTGATATTGCTTCAAATTACTAAGTACTTCCAGAAAACATAAATCACCACAAGATCCATTCTAGAAGTTTATTTGTAGCTGCACCTACCAATTTCAAAAGTAAACCCTAAAAAGCAAGGTTGAATGTTTTCTTGAAGCTTATTTTAATAGCTTCCACACAATCCAAGTACATATGATTGCAGAAAAATATTACCCAGTACCATCCCCATTCCCCAACTCCCAAAAGCAGAGCTGTCGTTCCTGTAAACAGGAGCAGTAACCAGCTTGGACATTTCCTTTTGTTTCAGTTCTGCAGATGGACACAAGCAGCTGAGTGGCCTCCCCCAGTGCTGGCTGGGGCCAAGGCAGCGAGGAGAGCAACCAGGGAGCAAAACGCCAACTTCTCCATCTGCGGGTGGAGTCAGACAGCTGCTGTTCTCCCAGCTCTGCTCTGCCTGGTTGTTCCTCCCCACATTCCTATTTCGGTCCAATCCTGCTTTGTAGCTCCAAATGCTAAAGCAAACCTTTGGATGTATGACAAAGATACACCCATACATCTCCGAAACAATCTTAAAAGCTAATAAAAGCCAACTGGCTAACAAAAAGCTATCAGTAGTAAATCCACTTACCGTGTAGCAGCTCAACTTGCTGTCCTGTTTATCCCATCCCTCTCCTGAAAGGAAGATCACCTGGGGGAAGCACACTGAGCACCAAACATGCTTTCTCACAAGCTTGTGTCAATTTTTTCCCTGGCTTTTCTCTCTGAGAAAAAAATGTTACATACATTCCTAAGATCCTTTTCCACTCTCTTGGCAAGGCTTTTATTCTTTCTAGAGGTCCAAGTTCAAGCAAAGGAAGGCCAGAACAGCCAGCAGTGCATGTGGATGCGTCCCCTGGGCATTGCCACAGAGGTGCACGCTGCTCCCTCTCCTCAGTCAGTATTTCAAAATCAGTCACCGAGTCTCACAGAGTCATTTACACAGAAGAAACTCTCTGGAAAAAGAGAGATGATCCCTGAAAAGGCCTCCACTCAGAAGAAAAGCCGTTCTCTTCAAGGCTCAGACACCACACAGCTGTGTGGGCTGCAAGGAAATTGAGAGAGACCACATCGTCTTCAGTGCAACAGATGCTATTTCGAGCAGCAGCTCCCCAGAGCCCTTGCGTTGGCACAAGCAGGAGGGTAAGGAAGCCCAGCGCAGCAGAGCAGCAGGACAAGGTACTTTGCCCTGCACCACTCTACTACAAAGGGCAGCCTGCTTTGGAGAGCTGTCCCTGGCCAGGGCACAAGAGGCATTTCACTGGTCTGCCTGGAATCACTGCAGCTGGAGGCAGGAAGTCCCCATCGTACCGCTGCCTTGATCAGCCTCTTCTGCGCAGGATGCAAAAATCAAGCCACCACACTTGCTCAGCAAGCACTGCACTGGCACAGATGTGCTCCTTTGCAGTCATCTCCAACAAAAAGGCATCCATCTAGAGGTACGCCTCTGAGAGCTCAGAATCTTGCTTGCCAAGAAGGATCTAGTTCACGCTTTACCTGTGAAACACAGAGATATTTATCACAGGTGAGAACATGTTTCGTGTCCACAGAAACAAACATTTATAAAAGAAAACTGCGTTTAAACTCCTATTACTTTTTCTTTTTATCAGCTGTCCAAAGTATGTAGTTTGTTCTGAAGCAGGCAGTAAGTATATCCAGAGTAATTTCAACCTCTTTACAACATAATCAAGCAAGACAATAAATAGCAGTTGTTGTTTATTTTTAACTATATTCAGGGAATAGCCCCTTAGAGCAAGACTGGTGTTCTGCTGTCACCTAGAGGGAGAGGATGGAATCATCCTGCGTACTATTCCACATGGAAATACTCTACCAAAGAACTGGAGCCTGCACTGGTGTTACTGGACCCCTTAAAGAAACTGCAATTCTTCAAAGGCTCAGTAGCGTTTATCCCAATATTCTGCCAGGATTCAGCCTCCAGCAATTGCTTTTCTCCACCTTAACCCTCCTGATGATATTCCAAGTTTTCAAAGAAGGGAAAAAAATGGAAAATCCTAATGAATTAGGCTGTATCACCAAACATAGCCCATGTTCGTACACATTACCTTGCCACACAAGTATTTGTACTGTGATGGAGAACCAGTGCATTTTGCTGAACAAGCTGAAAGTTTTGCCTTAAGAAAACAGGCTGACTTCAGCTTTATTCAACTGCTTTGCTTTCAGGCAGTTTTTGCTATTTCAAGGTGACTGACAGAATTGAATCATACAAGCTCAGACATTCAAATTCATATAAATTCTGACTTTTAAGATCAGAATGGATATTTCTATGAAAATTTCTGGACAGTACTATGTTGTAATGGTGGATGAAAATAATCAACTTTTACAGATGGCATGTGGTTTTGTTCCTTCTATGTATGGAAGGTGACATGAATTCATAAAGAGTTTACCTGTACATCATACCAAGTAATCTGCTTATAACCAAGTCAACAGTGAGAAATTAGTTATTGTGTCTTGATGCGGGGACTAAACACTACCAGATACAGTGTGGTGATACTGGAGGACTGATATCAGTGGTTGTAACCAGCTTACAACTGGCAGAGTCACATACATCATTATTACTGTGGATATTATTGGGTGTTATCATGACCTGCTGGAGAGGAGCTCCTCAGAGAAGGACCTGCAGGTCCTGGTGGACAGCAGGTTGGCCATAAGCCAGCAGTGTGTCCTGGTGGCCAAGAAGGCCACTGACATCCTAGAATGCATTAAAAAGAGCATGGCCAGCAGGTTGAGGAAGGTGATCCTCTCCCTCTACTCTGCCCTGGTGAGGCCACATTTAGAATACTGTGCCCAATTCTGGGCTCTTCAGTTCAAAAAAGACTGAGGAGGAGTCCAGCGGAGGGCCACAAAAATGATTAAGGGCCTGGAGCATCTCCTGCATGAGGAAAGACTGAGTAACCTGGGTCTATTCAGCCTGGGGAAAAAGAAGACTGAGGAGAGACCTGATTAATGTTTATAAATACCTAAAGGGAGGTGGGAGGCAAACGGATGAGGCCAGGCTCTTCTCGGTGGTGTGTAGCAATAGGACAAGGAGCGATGGCCTAAACTTGAACACAGGAAGTTCAATATAAACATACAGAACTTCTTTAAGGTAAGAGCGATGGAGCACAGGAACAGGCTGCCTAGAGAGGTGGTGGAGTCTCTTTCTATGGAGATATTCAAGACCCATCTGGACATCTACCTGTTTGACCTATTGTACGGTACCTGCTTTAGCAGGGAGGTTGGACTTGATGACCTCTTGAGGTCCCTTCCAACCCCTGCAATTCTGTGATTCAGTGATTCTGTGATTATTTGAGTTAGAGGCAACAAACCCCTCCAGAGAGTTGATGAAGGAAAGAAAGGACTTCAGTCTGATTAAGTTCAATTGCAACTTCAGTTTCTAGACGCATAGCAAAATAGACATCCTTTGTGCTGCTATTCACCCAACTCTTTGTTTTGTATTGAGGTGCTCATCTGTTTTTTGTTCAGTAAGTAGAATTGATGAGGACTATCAGTAGGGACAGTCCCTGTCCCACACTACTTTTCAGCAGTTTATCTATTCTTTACTCTTTTTGTAGTATTATGACCAGGAAGAGATCTGCCAACCTGACAGGGTAGAAAAGAACCATTGACTTCTAAAGACCAAGAAGGGGACGGCTGCCTGGGAAAACCAAAACTGGTGAATCAGTCTACAAGAACAGTAAATTTTTTTTAATTTATAGATTTTGTAAACAGAGATCAGAGCACATTCACTGCACTTGAATTTTGTTGCTTCTGACCAAGCAAAATAAAACCTTAAAAGGCACAGAAACAGCATGCCATGGACAAGCAGGAGTCGTTCTGCCCTTCCCTGCGCACCACATAGCTGTGCTTGCCCAGGTGGAAGGAGCCCAAAAGGAGAATTCACACTGAGTTGAGGGTGGAGAAAGCAGTTGTCTTCCTCATCCTCCTTCCCACCCATCCACACCTTGTCACCCATCCCACTCCTGTATGGATCCCCAGGTGTCCCCAAAGGGCTGAGCTTTGTCCTCAACATGCCACTAAATAAACACCCCTCCTCTGTGCAGCTCAATATACACACAGACAGAAAGTGTAACGTTTCTACCACATTCAGTCAAAACTGGTGACAGGTCCACTTGAAGGACAGAGTACTTCTTCAAAAAAATAAGTGGAAAAAAATATAAGACCGGGATCACGCGTATACATGTTTACTGTATGATTTATCATCACCTTCCTCACTGCTCCCTGGAAATTCTGGAGGACAGAACAGTCAGAAATGATGATAAGAGAGTAAGAAGAACAAGATAATGTGCAGGCACCTCCTGGCCTAAATCCAACTCTCAAACAAGTCTGGAAGGCTTCTATGCATGCTGGCTCTAAGCACAACCTAACACAACACTGTCCTTTGGGCCTGACCAGTTTTATTCATCCACCTCAGATCCTACTCTCACATCTAACAACTGCATTAAATACACACCAGCAATTTGTAGCTCAGACCAAGTACAACTTCTATCAGATGCAGAACCAAACACAAGGAGACAGATCTCAATAGTGTCAGCCTACAATCACTGAGGCAAGTGCTGATGAACCTAAGACAAACCCAGGCATGCTGGCAGCAGTTAGCGGGAACCCTAATGCAAAATCCCAAATTAGCCATAAACCCAGTCCAAATCTCAGGAAAAATAAAAAGTACTTCTTGTAGATGGACTACTGAAAAGTAAGGAGATCCTAAACCTACTCGCTGAATCCTCCCAGCCCCTTCATCTGCACCTGCTCACAAGTCCACCCTACCTCAAACTTCAGCCTTCGCTCCAATAGGAAGCTAAACTTTACCAGCAAGGTTTTATGTTAAGTCAGCTCAGATAACTCTTCCACAAGCAATACTAAATCACAGGTGTAATGCTGTAATGCAACAGAAAGCACAGCAATGACAGCATAGTAACAAAGTCCCAGGCTGCAGCAAGTGAGGATTTGCTCACATGCAACAGCTGTAGGCACAGAAACAAAGGAAAGAACCTGCTTACCCTTAGAAGACCTCAGATACACAGGGATCTCCAGTGAGATGCCCTCAGCTCCACTGCCACCCCTTAAATGAGGTCTGGGAAGGGGTGGATCCTGGCTCCAGCCCTTCCAGTCACTCAGGAGCACTGCATGCCCCTGAGCTCCCTCCCCCCTAGGATGGCCTTGCCTTCCCACTAGGTGCTCAATCACTGCTTCAAGCTGTGACTTAGCATTTCTGCTACAACGGGTATCTATGAAATGTCTTTGTACAGCCCTCCGTCTGGACCAACTTTAACAACCTTTGCACTAGCCCAACAACTCTTTAAATTCCACAGTCACACAGACCAACACTTACTAAGCCCTCAATGCTAGCACTGCTCTGAAGACTAGCTCTAGAGAAGCAACCCTGCCAAACCAAAATTGCCAGTAAGATGGCAGCCACTGACCACAGCAACCCTAAACTTAATCAGCAACTTGCTACATACCCAGTAAAAACACAAGTTCTCCACCCTGCAATGGAGCAAGCAGCAAGCCTCAACCCTAAGTTACCTTTAATATTAGAGAGGCTTTTGTTTTAACCAAACACAGTTATGTTTAACAAGGTGACTGCCAGAGCAACAGTTTCAGCCTTTATGTCCTCCAGAATCCTGAGGAGAAAACAACCAACCACCACCAAGAGCACCTTGCTCCCAACCCTACTGCAATAAGTGCAGTGCCAGCAGACTGTGCTCACTGGTAGTAATATTCTATTCTGCCAGAAAACCAGGTGCATTGTGCCATACTGTAGCATTACTCAACCCAAAGCCCAGTCCAGCACATGAGAAGAAACACTTGCCCAACTTTATACCATACTTCTAAATACAGCTATTCCCTGTGCTGTATGCACACAGGGAAACCAAGAGCCTGCCCTGGAGGCTGCAAGGCGACCAGCTACAACTCTACACATACCTCAGCACCACTTCTTAAATCTTCCTGCTGAGTAACAGTGCTTTATCACTGCCGTAGTGTTAAACAGGCCAGGACTTAGCGCTGTTGCTATCACAGCTTGTAGCGCTTTACTATCGGTTAGAGACCCCAACCATCTCGGTCATTTAGGATTCATCTGTGACGATGATGAACGTGATACTGACCCAGGCCAAGACTATCGCTACTACACGCCCTCTGCCCACGGCCTGGATACGCCTCTGCTCTTACGTTGTCTTCTTAGTCATCAAAAATGGAACACAAAAAGACAAAGACCATTCACTTCCACGCTCTTTCACCTAACAGCCAAGAGCAGCGCCGCCAGGCCCCCCGAGCAGTCTGTTCTAGAAGCGCCAGAGAGCGCCCTTAGGTGTCCGCACAGCTCGCCTGCAGGGAGGCAATTCTTCGCTACCAGCGCGCAGGCGCGGCGCAGACACCCCTCGGCGTGACGTCACGCCTGGCGCCGGCTGACAGGACCCGGACGCGCCCAGGAGGTTGTGGCGGCGCCTTCTGGAAGGTTCGTGTCTCCGTGAGCGGGGTTCATCCGCTTCCATCCACTCCCACTGGGCGCCTGTCGGCGGCGAGCGATGATGCCGGAGAACGCGGGACCCAAAGCCCATGGCGGCGCCGGGAATCGGGCCAAGGGCACGTACCAGGACCGGGACAAGCCCTCCCAGATCCGCTTCAGCAACATCGCCGCCGGCAAAGGTGAGGGCCGGCGGGGCCTCAGCTCTGCGTGTGGGAGCGTCCCCGGCGCCTCCCGCGGGTCGCGGAGCCTCGGGGGGAGAAACCCGCGGGGTGGGGGCGGCTGTAGGAGGCTGCGCTGCGCGGCCGATGCGAGCCCTCGGCAGGTTACAGGCACGCACTGTTTGCTCCTAGTGAGTTAAAGCGGTGAGGGTCTAACTGCTTTAGAGAAAAGCTGTAAAAATTGCCATGTTTTATTATTGCTGTGTTGCTCTTGAGAATGACTCGATGCTGGTAAAATGAGGCGGGAGCTGCTTCGTAGTGGGAGACGCTGTTCAGAATCGTGTATGAGTGGCTGTAGCTCTTTAGATCAGCTTGCAAATGCCGTTCTTCTCTTTCCAGCTGTCGCTGATGCTATCAGAACAAGCCTTGGACCAAAAGGAATGGATAAAATGGTAAAGCTTTTACTGAAAATATGAAAGCAGGGAGATTGCTGAAGAGACTGTAATGCCCTATGTAAATCAAGTCAACATGCTCTTTTGTCTTAAGCTGCTTTTCCAAGCTTGAAAAATGCTCTTTATTTTTATGATCAACTGTTATTATTTGTAGTAAAGCGTAGATTAAATACTTCTCTCTGTTTTCCTGACAAGGTTATTTGTCAAACTGTCAGATAAACATTTGTAGTTACCTTCAATGTTGTTTCTTCTTTTCCTTCTCAGATTCAGGATGCTAAAGGAGATGTGACAATCACTAACGATGGTGCTACTATCCTGAAACAAATGCAGGTTTTGCACCCTGCAGCCAAAATGGTATAGTCTTCTTCCATTGCTTGCATGATGATACGTGTTAGAGGTTCACTTCTGGGACAAAAGAACATGGATTGTAATGTCTCACGTGGATTTGAGGAGCGTAATTCACTAGTGATAGAGCAAGGGACTTTCTGCTGAGCGCTTCAGGTCTACTTACATTGATTGTAAGATGCTTTAAAGAATTCCAGGTCTTTATTTCTTACTGCTTAGGAATAATCTTTTCTGGATACATTTGAAGATATAAAAGATTTTGGCCCATATCTTGCCTTATTTGAGAAAGAAAAGTTGGTGGTGTCCCAAACCAGTAGGACAAAAGAGAGTCAAAGAAGAAAATAAATTATGTGATGGTCTGGTGATCCTAGGATACATCAGTCTGGTCTTATGAAAAGTTAAACGTAGCCCCTTCTTTGATTCGGTTGTGGCTGGAGATGGAGATGTGTGACCTGGGACCCTTCAAAAGGAAAGGGGAAATATTCGCCTGTTAAATGGGTGAGATCAGCTGTTAGCTTGGGAGAAAAGCTGCTTGACTTCTGTGGCTTTTATTTTGTTGGGGGCTTTTGTTATTGCTTCAGCCAAATATGCATATACATATGAGAAGCTGCAAATTAGAAAAGATAAGTCCTGGTACTGTGAGTAATTCTGGTAGTGCTGTGTTCTTTAGTATCTCTTTTTTTTTTTGTCATTGTCAGAGCTTTCAGTTAAATAGCATTATATTTAAACTCTTTTATAACTCATCATTTAGTTGGTAGAGCTGTCAAAAGCACAAGACATTGAAGCTGGGGATGGTACTACATCTGTTGTTGTCATTGCCGGAGCTCTTCTGGATGCCTGTTCCAGACTTCTTCAGAAAGGCAAGCATATTTTATATATATATATATATATAAANTGTTCCAGACTTCTTCAGAAAGGCAAGCATATTTTATATATATATATATATAAATATGATATATAAATATCATATAAATATATATGATACCTGTTATATATGAAAGTCTTAGCTATGAAAGCTGCATACAGCTTTGTGTGTATCACAAAGCTTAAAGTAGCTGTTAACTACCCTAAACATGAAAAGGTAACTTGAGCCTTTGCTCATGTTCCACTTCTGATTAAGATTCTCACTGCTTAGCCTTTCATTTTGAGCTGATTGCATCCACCATCAATACTGAAAATAGTAACTAAATGAGATGGTAAATATTGCCTTATAAAAACTCACCTAGGTTATACTACTTATGGACAGAGAATTAAGATGGTAAACTAAACTTGAGGCTGGTGATTCTGTAGTTGAGTAATAAGACTGGTTTGGAGAGAGGGGGAAAAGACCACTGGTTTGCAAGGATGACCTAACAACCTCCTATATTATTCACAGGAATTCACCCCACCATCATTTCAGAGTCATTCCAGAAAGCTTTGGAGAAAGGTATTGAAGTACTGACCAACATGGCACAGCCAGTTGAACTGAGTGACAGAGAAACCCTGCTGAACAGTGCAACTACTTCGCTGAACTCAAAGGTACGGCTGATCTGTGAATTTGATGCCTCCAGACAAGCTGACCCTTTCAGCTTTTCCCAGTTTGTGCTGCTGTTTACCTACTAAGAATCCTGCACATCACAAATCTACTTGCTTTTGAGACAGTGGCTACGTTACGTTAAACTGACTTTTTATAAAGCTGTGGTTGATCAAGACTGAGTTGACACACTGAAGCTGAATTTCAGTTTGAAACAGTTAGTGATCCCAAACATTAACTGCCAAGTGTAAACTACATACACAAACTAAAGATGAAAACAGTAACAGAAAGAACAGGTGGGACAGAGGGAGAGCTTTTGCCAGCTTTTCATGTAGGCAGTTTTTAATCATGAGGCACAAGTTCCTAAAACAGCATCAAAAACTGGAGATGAATTGCTTGCAGGGACTTTGTTCCTGAAGTGGCTGCATTTCAGAGCTCTTGATATTCCCTAGAGAGGTGATAGCTCTGGAACAAGCAGAAATTGTTCTCTTCTCTAGAATATTCCTTTGCACTGCACAGTCTTTTCTTTACGAGTGTTTCCATTCTGGCAGAACAATCTGGGAAGCTCTCAACAGGCTTATTTTAAGAGTTACAGAAATAAAGTCAAATTTGTTTTCCAAAGTCCCTGAGCTTATTTCTTCCCACCAGTGGAGCTGTTCTTTCCTCTAAATGGAGACACCATTAAGAAGATAACCATGTTGAGGTACCTGGATGATGGACAGAGAGGGGAATTATAAAGTCAAACTAAAATACAGTGAGAACCTTGAGAAACTCCTTGCTGTTGTTAATCAGTGGTAAATCACACATCACTGATTTACTTTTTTTTCCCCCTCCATCGTTAAATCCTTTAGGTTGTGTGTCAGTATTCCAGTTTACTTTCTCCCATGAGTGTGGATGCAGTGATGAAGGTGATTGACCCATCTACAGCTAGCAGTGTGGACCTCAGAGATATTAAAATTGTGAAGAAGTTGGGGTAAGAAACAATTTGCAATTATAGGCCTATGTCTCTGGGGAATTTGCTTCCCAAAGTGCTGAGAGTCGTGGATTGTTTTTGTTTGCAGAGGAACAATTGATGATTGCGAACTGGTGGAAGGACTTGTCCTGACTCAGAAGGTGGCGAACACAGGTGTAACTAGAGTGGAAAAAGCCAAAATTGGCCTAATTCAGTTCTGCCTTTCTGCTCCAAAGACAGATGTAAGTTTAACTAACTAAAGTGAGAACTAGTGCTGCACTTCTTGGGAAGTGTAAATGTAACGACAAAATAGATATCTTGTTTAAGATATGGTAATGTCAGCTCTATTCCACAGCTACAATGAAGGCTTGCTAGTAAAGAACTCACTCAAAACTCTTAAATATAAAGAATTTGTAGTTGGCATAAGAAAGAATAGTTCAGAAGTCCAGTATTTCTCATCGAAACAATTTCTAATAGTACATTTTACTGTAATTTGTTTGTACATGCTTTAAATCACAGTCTGTTAAATTAAAGAACATACAGCATCCTGATGCTTGTAAAACGAGCAGCTGTTCATGATACTTGTTTCCTTTTTAATAGATGGACAACCAAATTGTTGTTTCTGATTACGCTCAAATGGACAGAGTGCTGCGCGAAGAGAGAGCTTATATTCTGAACTTAGTTAAGCAAATTAAGAAGGCTGGGTGCAATGTGCTGCTGATTCAGAAGTCTATTCTGCGGTATGTCAGTGCTGGTTTGCTCGCCTGCTGTGGTCATCTGGGGAACAGCTGGAATTGTTTGCAGTCCTGGAAAGTGGATGTCAAATATCAGCACTTGCACTGATGCAGAGTGACAGATTGTCTGTCACTCCCACAGCTGATGGCAGTGCTGTCACTAATATATTTTGGATTTAATGATATCCCTGTGAGGTGGTCTGAAGAATTTCAGCATTACTGCTGAGAAGCATGCAAGTGGCTCGCGTTCACCCAGCTATTAAAATAACAGTTTGGACTGAGTGCTCCCCTCTTGTTTTTAGGGATGCTCTTAGTGACCTCGCCCTACATTTTCTGAACAAAATGAAGATCATGGTGGTTAAAGACATAGAAAGAGAAGACATTGAGTTCATATGTAAGGTAAAGTGAGTTACATAAATGTCTACTAAAATAACAGTTGTGTATAAAGACACCAAAACTCTAGTAGCCAGCCAGTGCCAGTTTTTTCACACTTTAACAAACCTGACATTCTGAATGTAGCGTAAAGGCAGACAAGATGTTTCACTGAAGGATGTTCCAGTTCTATTGAGCTGTCCCACTTTTAGAAAGATTAGGGGTGGATGTAAGAGCAGTAGCTGTAACTGCGTTTTACTGAAGTACAGCTGTGGAGCACACCTGCTGACTGCAGTTCAGATTAAGTTTACTTATTTTTTTTCTACTGTTATTTTCCCAGACGATTGGAACTAAGCCTGTTGCTCATATTGACCAGTTTACTCCTGACATGCTGGGCTCTGCTGAGCTGGCAGAGGAAGTCAACTTGAACGGTTCTGGGAAATTAATAAAGGTGAGTGAGTAACGGCCAATTCTTTTAATAATAACTACTAACTTAAAAGTAATAACGTAAGTACTGAGAGGCCTTAAAGTACCTGCTTGTCATCCCTGCCTAGCCTCTGGCTTGGGAAGCCTTGTGGTTTTGCTCAGCAGACCTCAGTACTGTTACTGAAGTTGCACAGAGCAGATGAAGGCTATTCTCTTATTTCTGTTGTTTGGCTTTGTTCTAGATTACGGGCTGTACAAACCCTGGAAAAACAGTAACCATTGTGGTACGTGGATCCAACAAACTTGTTCTAGAAGAAGCCGAGCGTTCAATTCACGATGCCCTGTGTGTCATTAGATGCTTAGTTAAGAAAAGGTAATGTGTCCATTTGGCCAGAATAATTTAGGATATTAATGTGGAAAGCTCTTTATGCACTTACGCATCATGAAGTTTGACTTCAATTTCTGTCCCCAGAGCTTTAATCGCAGGAGGTGGAGCACCAGAGATAGAGCTGGCGCTGCGCCTCAATGAGTACGCCCGCACTTTGAGGGGCATGGACTCGTACTGCGTGCGTGCCTACGGGGATGCACTGGAAGTCATACCATCTACACTGGCTGAAAACGCAGGTCTCAATCCTATCTCAACAGTAACAGAGCTGAGGAACAGACACGCTCAAGGAGAGAAAACAGCTGGCATTAATGTCAGAAAGGTAATAAAGAAGTTGTATACAGAACTCAGTAGCTTAAATAAATAGAGTATTAAAAAGAAAATATACTACCTTAAGTCTAAAACACAGAGAACAAACTTCTTCCTAGAACTAGTGTTGAGAGAAATAGCTTGCTGTCTGAGCCTGCAGCAATCCTGAGTATTGGTAATAGTGGATTCTTGTTCTACATTGATGGCATTCAAGTACCTTTATGTGTCTCTTCAGAAACATTTTTCCAGGTGAAGTCTCTCACAGTGAACTTAAAGAAAACGGATTTGGTTAGAAGGGTCAGGGGGTAGTATCTGCAGGGGAAGGTGCTCACACAGCAGGAGTAGCACAGTGGGATAGCTTCTTGGTTTTTTTGCATTATCAGTTCAAATGTGACAACAGCTACGTCTGGTTTTAATCCTGGCTCATTTTGAGTGGATATGTCAAATATTCAGCAGCAGACCTTCACAGTAATACTCCTGTTGGGAACTGAAGAGTGCAAACTAGTTGGTAGTCTAATTGAGCACAGCATCACTTCCAGGATTCTAAAAAGTTGTTAAATGTAGTTGTAGGCTCACTTGCACAGAGTGAAAGCAACTTTCTCTTGCAGGGTGGCATTTCCAACATCCTGGAGGAGTTGGTAGTCCAGCCACTGCTCGTGTCTGTGAGCGCACTGACTCTGGCAACTGAAACTGTGCGCAGCATTCTTAAGATAGATGATGTGGTGAGTAGCGTTTGTATCATGTTCTTTTTTATCAGTGCCAGAAAATGCAGAAAGACAAATTACATGATCAGCTATTTCATTCTACCTCGTTCTTACTTTACATACTATTTATACATTTGGTCATCTACTAACAGGGCTTAGGAGAAAATGAAACTGCTGTTGGCATAAGCAGTGTGCCTTAAAGCAAGATGTTACAGTGACTAAAGTAATAAGCAAAGAAGTCATTGTTTGTTAATGTGCTGTGTGGACCTCTTACGTGTGCTGTTGTGCTCTTGCAGGTGAACACTCGGTAAGCTGAATAAAGGAAGCTGGGACTGTGCTCTGGAGCTCCTCGGGTGCAGTCTGAGCTGCAGCTTCCTCACCGAAAGCGCCTGTGTGAATTGTCTTAAAAGTCCACAAAGGCTTACATACTTTTCTCACGTTAATTTAATACAGTTCCTGGTTTCAAAAAGGAAATGCTGTTTATCAATAAACAGGCACTAGTACTTGAGTCTTTGCTTTATGATTTCACTAGAAAGTAGGTCAACTTCTAAATGCTAATTTAATTCTAACTACAGATTAGCGTTCCATATCACTGACACTTCATATAGCACAGTTTGTTACAGCAGTGCTCCATCTTTTATAGTGCCTGGGCCCCCAGCTGTTAGCTGATCCAGGCTTTCCTTCCCGTTACAATGTGTTCCCCCATTTGGGCCGTGGCCCAGCCCTGCCTCCTGCACTCCAGCTTCCATGTGCATGCCATCCCATCGCGCTAACCGGCCCAGTGCTCAATGATGCCTCCTCGGAGAGGTGGAGGACTTATTTCCGACCCTAGTTCACCCGTACTCTGTAATCGCCGTTTATCTCGAGCAGTGACCAATGAGCGGAACCAGCTGCGCCCCTTCTCACCGCCCCCGCCCTCTCACAAAGCATAGAGCCCTCCCTCTCCAGCCGGCTGCGGTACCGGGCCCTGAGGCTCCGGGCCGAGCGGCCCCGCCTCTCTCCGCCCGGCGTGGTCCCGCCCCGCCCCTCCGCCGGCGGCAGCGGGCAGCCATGGAGGCGGCGCACAGCGCGGGGCCGCTGCCCGCTGCTTGCCTCCGCGCTGCCATGCAGCCGCACAGCCGGGCGCCTGCTGCCCGATCCCAGCGGGGGCCGCCGCACATCGCGCAGGTACGGAGGGAGAGGCGGGGCCGGGCCGGGCCCGGCCCGGTGGGTTGCGGAGCAGATGGGCCGGCCGCAGAGCTTTTAAGGAGCTTAAGCGGAGTAGCTAAGGGCTTCGTTTTAGTGCGGCTATGGAAACGGGCAGCGGAGAACCGTGGCTGGTTGGGGGGTAGGGTGGGGATTAAGGCTGTTTTAGAGCTGTGTTCTAAGCAAGATAAGGGTTTTTTCCTTCCAAAAAAATCCTTTTGGATCTTATTTCCCGATACAAGGATAAAGGGTTACAGGGACAGACTTTGTTATTTAACTTCCTTTAAACAGCAGTCTCAAGCCCTAAGTCACTGTGCAGGAAGATTGTTCCATGCAACGTGCATTAGAGTCTGCATGTAGGTAACAGGTATGAAGTTCGGCGGTATTGTTTCATTCATGAGACAATTAAATAAAGCTGTGCTAAAAACCTCATTCCCCTTCCCTCTGAGTCAGAGAGCTTGACACAGAAATCCCTCCTCTATCATAGGAGGAGCTGGACTCAGAGCCGGGCCCTGGCAGCGAGCAGCCCCTCGCCCCAGGCACAGGCTGTGACACACAGACAGACTTCTCCAAGCTGGACACCTCAAACCAGGAGTATTACCTAAAGCTGGAAGAGCTGAAGAATGCCCACTTGGAGACCATGGCAAAATTAGAAAGCATGTATCGGAACAAGCTGTATTTACAAGGAGTACAGCGCTTCAAGAGGAACAACGCTAACAGTGCTGCTTCCAACATCTGCTGTAGGTAAGTTTTGTGGTACCTTTGGTCTGGAGGATCTTTGCAGACAGCAGTACATAGGGCAGGTATGTGCTGCAGCTGGGAACTGCTGCTCTCCCCCTTTCCTGTAAACAAATAATTACAGCAAAGTTAGCTTCAGTTATTAAAATGCTTGTTCACCTTGCTAGTAGGCTGTCAGACTAACAAGTGTGCACACAGCAGAAACTGGGCAATGTGTTCAGTAAAGCACAGTGCCTTGCCTTGTTCACAGCCTGGATTTCCTTCGTAACTCTGATCTGGTATCTGTACCAAAGTTACCCTTTTCCCTTCCCTCTCTCCTCTTACCCTCCAAGTGCTCTTCATCTTTCTCCCTCTAGCGAGGGCATTGAAAACAGATTACTGCCTTTGAATCAATGCTTTGAATGGATTCAAACCAACTTCTCTTTTCCCCCCTTTTTAAAGGCCAACCTGGGAGAAGAGCACGTATCAGCCTCTAAACTTGCCCAAATCCTTCTCTGACTCCAGCATAAGCGATCCCTTAGGCTCGGGAGCGTCTGGTGGGTCCGACAGAGAACCAGCATCTGAAGACAGCTGTAGTGAAACTGGATCATTATTACTCGCTAAGGAGCGGATTGCAAGGATGTGGGATGGCTTCTCGGTGGATGACTACCTTCCCCCCAGGAAGCACAGCCTGCCCAGCGCACCGGCTGCCAGGACAACACGGAAGCAGAAGGCATGGTCACCAAAAGTCACCGTGCCCAAGCCCTTCCAGATGACAATTAGAGAAGCCAGAAGAAAAGAACAGAATGTCAAATCCAAGTCACAGATTGAAATGGAAAACAACCTACTGAAGAAGCAGCTGGAGGAAGAAGCAGAGTGTCAGAAAAAGTTCCGAGCCACTCCAGTGCCCGCTGCGGTCTTCCTGCCGCTCTACCATGAAATCGTGCAAAGGAATGAGGAGTGCAGGAAGTCTGTGAAGGAGAGGAGCAAACTCAGGCTCTTGGCTTCTCAGAAGCCATTTAAGTTCATTGAAAGAGAGAAGCAAAGAGATGAAATTAGAAAAATGCAATTAAGAGACCTTTCCACGCCTGAAAAGAAAACAAAGCCATTCAAAGCAAAACCAGTTCCCAGATGTGTTTATAGCCCATCTGTTAGAGACAAGCTACAGGAGGAAGAGCTCTACAGAGAAATTCGGATTAGAATGAGAGCTGAGGAGCTGCTGCAAAATGCATCTCTGCCCACCAGCAGGCTGGCTTCCAAGGATGCCAACAAGAAGAAACACAAGTGTGCTGAACCAAAGGAAATGGAGCACAAACCCAAGATCCAACCCAGAGTTCCAGATTTTGACCGACTACACCAGAAGTTTCAGAAACGGCTCCGGCAGAAGCAGCAGGTGAAACACCTCACAGTCTGTGAGCCGTTCCATCTCCGCACTCCGTACATTCCCTCAAACAAGGGGAAGGTTTTGAGAGACATTCAGGAGGATGAAGAAAGGTTGAAAGAAACACGCTGGCCATACACCTCTCCGAGGCACAAACCCAAAACCAGACAGTCAAGTGCAAATTCACCTCTCTCGGGATCCGGAGAATCCAAGTCACCAAGAGTCACACAATCCTCACAACAAAGGCTGCAGGCCCTAAGGTGACTGCTGCAGTGATGCTCTGTGTCTTTAAATACCTAGAGAGAATTCTTTTGTACTTCTACAGATGTAGTTAATTCTTTCGTGCAGTGAATATGAGACTTTATATTCAGTTGTATACTATCATTAAGTCCTTAGACTAAATGCAGGACTTCACTAATATTGGATTCTCCTAGAAGCAGTAATGCACATTTCTGCACACGTCCATAGGGAAGGGAGAAATGGCCGCAATTCCTTAGGATATGCCCCAGTCCCTTACAGTGGCACATACCCATTTATACCAATCCCATTTTCATCCCCTCCCTTCCTCCATTTTTTTTCATATTTCAAATTTCCTTTGCCAAAGCTTCCTTTGAAGTCTTGTGCTTGATTTCAAACAAATTCAGCCTTAGTTTATTTTTCCATCCAGGAATTCACATGAGGAAAAGAGAAGGCTGGAAGAACAGCAGAAAAGGAGCAGAACAAAGCAGAAACAAAGAACAAAAAAACTGCAGAAAATTGTAATGACTCGGGCTGAGGCCAATGACCCCCATCAGAGTCTCGCTCAGGTCTCTAAATCCAAACTAAAGGCATTCAGGTATTTCGTTGAATTCCCTGAATCCTGAACCTCTGTGGTTTCATTGTATGCTAAGCATACAATGTTAAAGAAAAAACCCAAAGAGTTTATATAATGACATCCCTGATAAATTGTACACTGGAGGAACAGCGAGTTACAAACAAAGGTGGCCAAATCTCACCTGGGAAACTGTGGCCCATTCTAACACCTCTCAGTACATGATTCCATGTTACAGGTCAGGAGCAGGAGAGGCCTCTATGCACTGAACTGACAAATGAACTGAAGAAGATAAGATTAAAAAACAGCATGGAAGAGGGACAGAGGAATTCCCAAACATCTTTGCAGGGTGGGATTAGTAGATGTTGGTACGGCTTCGCACAACTCACTTCTTCCATAGAATCATTTGAGTTTGATTTAAGTTCATTCAACAGCAAACCTCGCATTACAGTATTTAATCAGATTTTAGGAGCATAGTAAAACACCTGCAATTAATTATTCTCTGCATATAGCATTACACTATTACAAAGCACAACTACTTCCCTAGTGCTGATGGTTTAAGGTTGGCACAAGTGCTGAACTTGACAATGCTTACTGCAGCACAGGCTGGGTAATGAGGTGCATGAATGTAAGGGCTCTTCTGAGAGAAGAAGTAACAGTGAAGTTCACTCCCTCAGAATGGTGATTGTCTTGCCTTAATGCACAGCCCTACTGCAGAAACTCAGAGGTGATGGGGAAAGAGGTGAGGAAGGCAGAAACGTTAAAGTTAAGAATATAAATTAAGAAACTAAACCTCAGGCAGCCCCTGTTAGAATCACTGGGCAGGACTTCTCTCTGCTTATCCAAGGAGACTACTACAGAAATAGCTTTGTCCATCGGTATTCTAAGCAAACTGATGTTCTGGTGGTGAGGCCCTGGCACAGCTGCCCAGAGAAGCTGTGATGCCCCATCCCTGGAGGCGCTCCAGGCCAGGTTGGATGGGGCCCTGGGCAGCCTGAGCTGGGGGGCAGCCCTGCCCATGGCTGGGGGGTTGGGGCTGGGTGGGCTTTAAGGCCCCTTCCAAATCATTCTATCATTCCATGAAAATGAGACGGTAAACCTGATTCCACCATAATATATCTTATGCATTTTTAACCAGGACCATACTTGTCATGAGCAATTCAACTCTTGGCTGCTGTAAGAAAGTACTTCTTGTATTATAGACAATTGACTTCTGTTGTACTGTGTTTCCTTCAGGAATTCTGCGTAGCAGAGAATGCAGGAGTATTTGCAAGAGTTGCAAGAAATGGAAGAAAGAGTAAACCAAAGGCCACTGCTCTTGGAAAGAGTAACTCAGGTTGTCTTGTTTGTCTGTTTCTTAATCTCATCTCCATTTAGTGCATAGGGAATTTTTGTCAAACGTCTTTAGAAGTTATTTGAAGTTATTTAGACTGGTATTTCTCCATTTTAATTTCTACTGCTCCATCTTCCTATGAATTACTTTTCTGTGACTAAGCATTCATTGCATGTTTGCACAGGGAAATGAGATTTTTAAAGACATCCTCTGGTTCAATTATAGCACACATAGCACAGAGTCAAACAAGTTTACAGCAAAAATGAGAGGTTTAAATTGGGAGAAATGCTAGGAGAACTCAAGCATTCCTCATGTCTACTGAAAAGTCGAGACACAGAATCTTCATCCCTCTGTCTCAGTACAACAAAGCACTGGTAGCACAGTCCCTGACTGCTTTTGGAATAGAGAGGCAGCAAGACATAGATGACCCAGAGTTATCTCATCCCTTCTGGGTGGGTTTCCTGGCCCAGCACTGCTGCAGGGCTGGAGCATGCATGAAGGCTGGAGGACATGGCCTCCTCACACAGCTATTACTTGGAGGGACAGAGCTTACTGCTCAGCTTCACAGAGAGATTCAGATTTGTGCAGTGCATCAGACAGTGCTGAAAGAGAGTAAACCAATGTCATGTTTCAGAGCAGCAGCTCCCACAGAGAGAAGCAGCCCTAGGAAGAACACAGCTGATGTTTCAGGTCTGTACCTTCTCCCTGCTCCCTCAATAGCAGTGCATGTTACCTATAGCTCTTTGTTACCTAGTGGATGTAGGGAGCAAATTGCATTTGAACCAGTACAGAAAAGGGAGGAAGATCTGGTATAAAGTTCTCAAGTAGTTTTGCCATTCTTAGCTGCAGTGAATAATTTAACTTCTCACATGCAAATAATGAAACAGTATTAATATAAGCAGAAGTATCTGAAGATAGGCATTTAGCTCATACTTAACCCTTGTGTTTTTCCTACAGAATAATGCCAGAATAGCTGCAGAAAAATATTATTCTAACAGACTGAGAGCTCTGGGGGTATGCCCAGACTTTGTTTCAAAGAAAGGACAAACAACTAAATTGCTAGAGTGCTACAGTGCTGAAGATTTTGATGCCAAAGAAAGGTAGAGATCACGGAAGGTTTTTGGTTTTGCCACTGCATACCTAGTAATTAGAGCCATTTTTAATGCTGAGAAAATTATTTGCAGTATTCCCAAGTAAATATTTTAGTGTGTGTGGTTAGCTTCCTTGTCCTGTTTTTTCCTGAATGAACTATTGTATTGTGAGTCAGAGAAGAGCACTGGGTATGTTATACACCATGCACTTCAAAGAACAATTAAGAGTAACATTTTTTAGTTGTTCCTTTAACCAAGATTTCTGGAAGGTTGCTGAGAAGTCATTTCATTCTGCATTACCTTTACTTTTTTTTTTTTTTTTTTTTTTTAAATAAGCCTTAAAAAATACTTCTCAATATCCATTTGGTATTATGACAGAAAGGAAATGGAAAAAAGAAACATATAAGCAGTACTGTTACTTTCTAGCATAAAAGCAGAGCCCAGCGTTCCCTCTTTCCCAGTTCTACCCCAGCCAAGACTGCCAGGATTAGCCCTAGGTTACCTGAGTGTGGAAGTCTTTTAAAACCCACTGGAAAGCATTCCATCTGAGAATAAAAATCACATACACATTGTCTTTGCAGAGTCATCAATGATAAAGTGAAAGAAAGGGAATTCTTTGAGGAAGCAGCCAGCATCAGTCCTCAATCTGAGCAATCCTTTGAGGAAGAGAAGAGGAAAGGCATCAGAACCCCCAGCTGGGATGGTGAATCCACTGAGAGGGAGGAAGAGGAAGAGACACAAGCCAGTCCTCAGGTTCTGCAGCCTCACTGTGCAGGGGAGGCCAGGTCCAGCCCCACCTCCGACCAGCACTGTGAAGAAGAGGAGCAGAAAGAGGAAAAGGAGGAGGAGGAGGAGGAAGCAAAGGCAGGCCTTCTGCTTGGCCATTCCCTAGAGGAAGAGAATGAGGAAGAAGAGGATGGGTCAAGACCCAGCTCTCAGTCTGATCGGTCCCATGAGCAGCATGAGGAGGGTCAGTCTGACCCTGAAGCTGAGGGTGCCTTCCAATATGAGGATGAGGAATATGAAAGTGATGATTCTGAAGAGAAGCCCAACGATGAGGAGGCTGACTGAAGGGAAGGCAGATAGGTTCCAGAGCACCAGGCTGCCCTATTTCATTGCTGGCATTGAAATAGGCACCAAAACCATGTCTTTTTGCTACTGATATAAAAAACTGTGAATTTAAAACTCTTAGCTTTACAGTCTTTCCAGCCCAGAAACTGTGTTGATTTTCCAATATGAAAGATGAAGTTATTCATTCCCACCAAGAAAAAAAAAAAATCAGTTATTTTACATTCCTCTTCTTTATTCTAGACTTCAGTGACACTCATGCACTACTGTTCCTAAAATGAACAGCAACCAGTGTTTAAAAATGCCTTGCATACTGTGTTTTTAAGTACTGAGGTCTCAGCACATCGGTAACTTGCTCTTGCCTCCCAGTTTCAAACACTGGGGCCCTTTTGGGCTCTGTTCCTGCAGTATCTTCAAGGATGGCAATGAAGCAACAAGGGTTCGTTGTGCAAGACCTCAGGTTGTGTTTAGCAGAGCAGCTAGAAGGAAGACAACTGCGGTCAGACAAAACAGCCAGGTTCACCTGTTTGGCTCCTCCCCTCCTGTTCGCTCCCACCAGCAAGCTGGATTGGCTCAGTGATGGGCCAGGAGAGAGCCAGGGTCAGAAAAGAAGGTGGCGACTGCTTTTGGAGGAAACTAGCTGTTAGATGGGTCAACATGAATGTTTTGTGCAGCTAATATAGGAATAGTATTACTGTTACTGAAGGCTTGGCATATAGAAGAGAAAAAAATGCACTAGAATACACTGAGAGCTGTCATTTTTAGTTTTCACTGAGCTCTAACACTGACAGACAAGTGAGGTAGTAGAATAAAGTCAGTAGAATATCTTGAGGAAAAAAAGCATCATTCTGCAGGTCTTGTAGTACTACCCACCGAGATAGGAAGCTGGGCTCTTTCACACCTCTGTTTTGTTTTGAAGAGCTCTTTTGCAATCATGTAAAATTATCCTTAACTTAACAAGTGCTGATGTTAACCTTCACACTTCTTTATAGAGATAGTCAAGGGATACTGTGAAAAGAGAACCTTATAACTTCAGATAAACACACACCCCTACTCAGGGCTTCAGTTACTACTCAACAAAGAAGGCAAATAGGTTTGTTTCCTACCCCGCTATTATATCCTTAGTAGCTTCTCTTACTCTTACAGAGCTTTCCTGCTAACCTGTCCTATAGACGATGTTAGGAGATAAAACAATAAAACTTCCATAACAAGCAGTAGAGAGCAGAGCATAACCTGGCATCACACAGGCTCTAAAAACGCAGTTGTTAAATAGTAAACACAGCATTTGTTGAAGTGACCACGCCTGCAGAAGCATCTGCAACAACTAAGGATACAGGTTTGGTGTTTCTGTGTTTGCTCTACTCAAGCTTCCTTCCTCACTGTACCTGTTATTATTTATTCCTCCTGACTTTAGAATCTGTGTCTCATTGTTTAGAGTTTTTATTTTTCACGTGTGGCATAACTAATACAAATTTGAGCCTGTTTTTTTTTTTTTTTTTTTTTTTACTTAAATGAAATCTCCATTCCACGTCTATCTTATTAAAATATTAATCACTGCTTCATAATGAAAATCACAGCTTACAATCTTGCTGTGCTTGACAACCCCACAATACAAACTTGAGGTTTGTTTGCTTGTGGAAGTAGTTAGGCTTTAGTTCTGAGAGGTTATACAACACATTACTGAGTCACGTATTACTGACACACAATCACGCATTACTGCTGCAGTCTCTCTAGTGAACCAGTTTTTGAGTTGTTTTGAAAGAAGGCAGACAAGCTTTAGATTGTGTTTTCTCATACAGAGACTATTGGAAGAATTTTCAAATCCAAGACATTCAAATCAGCTTTTAAAATCTGATAGCACTTAAATTTTGAGTTTTCTAAAGAGTATAACTATATAATCAAGCCATTAATGTAGAGTATAAGAAGCGTTACCAAAAACCTCCCTTGAACTAGGAGGCAGAAAGGACAGCTTTAAGATGAGTAGATTTGATGAATGCACAAATAAATGGGATAACAAGAAAGAGTCAGCACAGTTTTGAAGGTTACACCTCAACTTTTCTAGCGTTCCTAAAGCAGCCAAGCAGACCTACGTAATCAAAGGGGATCCAGCTGAGGTGCTTTACCCTAAGTTTCCAAGGCGTATTGAACCATCTGCTATTAATGGATCTTAAGTAAAATAAATCCTACTGTAAAAGAAGAACAGTACTCATGAATTAGTTACTCAAGCCATAGCGAAAAACAAGGTCAATTTTACTGCCCATCATCAGGGTCTGGAGACCAGAGAGGAGGCAAAGAGGCACGCAGAAGGGAGCTTGAGTGTCCCTCCCCAGAGGCACACTGACCAGAGCCAAGGAAGAAGCAGACACCTGGCACCTACTGAGGGCCTGCTCCAGGAAGCACAGCTGGAGAAGCGTTGGGGGATGCAGAGCCAGAGCATCATAAATAGAAGTTATATGCTTGTAAAGGAGAAGCAGGAATAAATCTACTGATCTAATACAGCAATTTAACAAAGACAAGAACTTAATGAGATCTGAAATAGCAAAGTTTTGATTATTTGCTGCACAGAGAGTAGCATTAAACACTTACCCAGGAAGCTTTCATGTTGAATCATAAGGTTCAGAGTTGATCTCCTTGCTTTCTGCAGACCTTCTCAAAGGAGTCTAGGTAGAGCTGACACCAGCAACTTGGTCAAAAATTTATAGTTAAAGGTATATGTGTGCAATCAATCTAAGACTGAATTAGAGCAAAGCAAACAAAGATTAAACTAGTAGTCACTTACTAAGGATCTGTATCAGCATCTCTTGACATCAAGATGTAAGGAATCTCTGCACAAGCAGAGAAGGCAAATCCACAACACATCCAACTAACACACAAAGACTCAAAGGGCTCCTGGCCTGCTTGCCATTTACGGGGTAAGGTAATTGACACCTGGTCATAATTTTGGCACATGCTCAGTTGGCCTCAGCTCTTGAAGCAGGTGTCTGCCATCAGCTCTTTAAGCACTCAGTCTGAGATAGATTTGTGGTCCTTATTTGTCTTAGCAAAAAGTCGGCTGTCATCAGCCCGAGCAAAGTCTCAGGCATCAGGGCCAGTCTAAAGGAGGAAACTAGGGGTGACACGCAGTCATGGAGTGTGGGGAGGTGATGGAGAACAATCGGAGTGCTGCCAGGGCAGCAGTCCCTCTTTCTTAGAGCCCTGTGTTTTTCTGTACTATGCCAAAAGAAATACTTCTGCCATCTTTCTTGCTCTATAAGCTGTCTCTCTCTCTGCTTCTTCTATAGCACTGTGATTGCTGAAACTAATTCACTTATTCAACTTATCACTGATATTACTCCGTCCTTAAAATTCTACTTTTTAAAGCAATGTAGTCTATTTGGTATCTAAATTGAGACATTTGCAAAATGCCTTTTGAAATAGGATATTACTGTAATAACGCTTATCCTCTCCAGTAAGATCAGCCAATGAAAATTAGCAGTATGTTTTCAAAGGACTCACAGCATAAATTCCAGTTATCACTGGGGGTTTTCTGCTGAGAATATGGTGTCAAAAGGAAAACAAGACCTATAGCATACAGAGTGACTATTTTGATTTCGACAGAGAATGATTTGCAGGCACTCCCCTGTTAGCTAGCTCTTTAAAACAGAAGTTACAGAGAATATTTGTATTCAGATTTATATTCTGTCCCAGGCACCTGCTGGGAAATTCAAATCTTCAATTTCAGTTCAAAAAACAATGCCATGTTCTTGCAGACCTCTCTCACGTAGAAACACTGCAAGGTGTTTGCAGAAATCCTACCAAGGATATTTTATGTACTTTCACATGTGTATTTGTTGTGAAGGCAGAATTGCTTGCTAAAGTATGACCAGATTGCATGCGTACAGAAGCTGTAAAAAACACATCAAACTGTAAATAACCAAAGGCACGCTAGAATAAGGTGGATCCTGTGCCTGAAGTCTGTAATTCTGACTGACCCTCACTTGGCATCTTTATAATCTTCACAGCACTCTGAGGTTCCCCACTGATGATGATGTTTTTCACCTGACCTCACATCACAATGCAGTGCAAGGCAAAGAAAGCAGCACCGGCACAGGTGAAAGCAGAAAAGAATCTGTAAGATTCCATCAGCATCTGTGAAGCATTATCACCAGAACAAACAGCCACAGGCCATTTGATTTTGGGGTTCTCCCAGTATCCAGGGCTCTACCTGCAGGACTTTGGCCTGAGGGCAGCCAGCATGCAGCTGGAGATCAGACATTGCCAGGTATCTGGAAGAAGAGCTGTTTTATTTTAACTAGCAAAAATTGTCCACAGACCTCTTTGATGATCATCTTCTGACTTTAGCCCGTAAATCACATGAAGTGAACACTGGCAAAACTCCCTGCTTTGTGAATCAGGACAGGAAAATTAAGACTGTAATTCCAAATCTGTAGAAAAGGGAACAACAAGCAGAAACTTATCATTCATGAACTTTGTCCCTTAACATTTATATGAAATAAACATGCCTTTTTGTTAATAAGGTCATTTGCAGCATTTTGGGGAAAAAAAACAACATTCCTTCCAACTAAGATCTTAATCTATTTCACAAACAGCCAACAAAAGCTCACCACCGCCCCCAAACCACAGGAATTAGTCGTCGTTTTTTGCTTACAGCTTGCTACAAGCAAGAAAAAACATGGAACAGATAGCGAGTTTCTAAGCCACATAATAGAGCATCACAAATACTTCTCAAGGGAGGCAAGCTCCAGCTTTGTTTAAGCAGAGAGAAAGTGATGGCTGTTAGCCAAAGATGTGGGGACCTGCTGCTTGGCTCCCTGCTCAAACACACGTTCTCTGAGTGAACAGACTACGTGGTCTTTTTGTGCTTCTCCAATCAACTATTATCAGTGAGCTGACCTCAAAATCACGTAAAGAGCTGTACAGTAAGAATCCTGCCCATGGCAGGTGGCTTGGGAAGATGATAGGACTAAGACAGCCCTAGAGAATGCACTTTAGAAAAGGTACTACAACCTCTGAAAGACGACAAAGATATTCCTGTTCACAGACTTTTGTATTCACTGCCTCAGTTTGGTAACTCCCTTGACTTTTAACACCTACAGGAGAGTAATTTCACAGCCTGCTGCATCTTAACTCGTTTGCTGACAGCTCCCAAAAGCTGTTCTGACCCTGATTAACTTGACATAAACGTGAACAGTTGCACAATGCAGCACACAGAGCAGCTGCTGATGGATTTTGATGATCACTATGAAGGATCTGAAGGACTTACTGTGTTGTAAAGAGCAAACATTTCAGGGCAGCAACCTGACTTCCAAGCTTCCAAACGACAGGCGAATGAGTTGCATTAACTGGTGTTACTTTTGCTTTGTGTCACTCATGTCACACACTGCTATATCTTAGGGAATGCAATATACAAAGACCAACAGGCACTCAGCTAGCATCATTTGTTTAATAAAGTCTTTTCTGTTTTTAAAAAAGTTTACAGGACAGATGTGTTTCGCATGATAAACAACTAGCGTCTCATCTTTCCCTTTCATAACTTAATCCATGCAGAAAGACTAGACTGCCTAACTTGGTGTTACATAGCAGTTGAACAATATGCCAAAATATACACAGACCTTCATGCTGACATGGAAACAGGTAGCACGTGACATCATAGAGTGAGAATCCAAGTACAAGCTTGCTCAAACGATTCTTAGAATTCAAGTGTAAGTTTAAGGAAAAACCCTGATTTATTTTTGAAATGTAGCTTATGTAGCAAGAGTGAATGTTCTGCTACAATCTGCCTACAGCCATCCTTTATTCGGCAGTCACGTGATAACACATACACAGAAATGTTACAAGTCCTTTTTACTACTGGTACTACACATTAACAACTGAATCTGATAGCATTGCTTTGGTTGTTTCAATACAGAATGATGTAAGTTTCTATTGTCTTAGCTCTGCTTTTCCATTTCCCATTTTTATCCAAAGTCCTCAAAGAGTGGTGCTGAGGTGAATGTCTGTTAGGTCTCTCTTCAAGGATCCAGTGCAGTTTTTGTATGAGAAACTGTGGAAGGCAAACAAACAGAAACATTACTGGAGACTCAGCAGAAAAGTACACGATTCCTTCAACTTACATAGAGAAAAGTATCTCAACTTACTATCACAGCACATAAATGTAATGCTATGTTATAACATTTTAGGAATGTTCAGCAATCTGGATTTTCAAATGCTATTGGAAAGGTCAGTCTGATCAGAGCACTCTAGAATGCAAACTCCTGCCCTCTAAAACGTTCCTATATCAACAAAAACCCAGAGACAGTGGGCAAAAGCTTGTATTCCTGTAGCGCAGCAGTAAGGCCAACAGTTGCTGAGAAACAGTACATTCTGCTTTATTTCTTAAGAAAATTTTCTCCTTTCCAACGTGACTGCTCCTCTCCAATATCAAAACAGTTACACTGAGCATAAAGCCCAAGAGAACAGAACTCACGTGATCTCAGTTATTGTATTACGTGACAATCCAGTTTGATCTGCAATCTAATGAACCATTTCACACCACTCCTTAAGCTGTTCTCCATGAGGCCAGAGAAAAAAAAAAAANTCACTGTCTGGGTTAACCAGAATGGTTTCAATGATTACAAAAAAAAAAAAAAAAACCAACTTTGTGGACTTGAAAGTTTCTTTGATTCTTTTTCCAGGCCAATCCAAAACAATACAGCATATTTCCAGAAACCTACTCAATATGCCTTATTCAAATTCATTCAAATTACTCTCATACAGGTAATAATATGGACTTCTATCAAGCAGACATCACTCCTCAACGTCTTATTACCACTCGGGAAATTTGAGAAGGGGGGAGGGGAGAGGAAAGATCTGAGTGAAGTGTGATACTGAAGAGTACAAATCATATGCTGGACTGCACTCTAGGGATAGGAAAACAAGGGAAAGGCTAGATCTAAACCTTGCAGTGCTGTTCCTACTTAAACTGCCAAGTGAGGGCTCCATTGTGCACATGAGGGAAACAACACCTTCCTGGCTTCTTGGAAGCTCAAAATCATCAACACAGCATATTTATTTTATAAAAATAAAGATAAAAATAATAAAAAAAGGAAAGTTGCAGCTTCCAGTTCTGGCCTATCTCCAATTTCCAGAACTATTTTCCACTTCCATTATTTATTTATTAGGGTATTACAAATAGTGGGGGCTGTTCCACAGCGACCAGGCTGCTAGGTAAAGACAAGAGGAATCATGCATCTCAGCTCTGAAGAATACAAAGCGGGATTCTAAGCTGAGTTACTGCTGTGCTGTAAGACCAACATTTTAGAATTGCAGCCTCAGCCTGAAAACAGTCCTGGCTGGGCCAGACTCAGGATGCACACTCCCAGCCACACACACAGCTGGGAAGCGGTTTTCACCCACATCTCCATTCTGGCATGCCAAGTGCAGATCGAGAAGGAGGTTACCCACCAGTAACATTACTGGAATTCCACCTTTCAACACTTCTAATGCAGCTCTCAGCAGAACCCAGGGACTGCTTCAGTAAAGCACCCAGGGTTTGAGACTGCCAAACGGGAGGACATGACTTCACAGGAATGAAAAAGCCATACCTGAGGCCTGCTTTGGATGAGCTACGGCTCTCTTTCCGAAGACACATCTCCTTCTGCTCCACTGCTTGCACTGGGGTCATCTTTGCTACGGGGGGCATTTCTTTCTCTACTTGATTCAGAGGGTACCTTGGTTCTGGTCTTCTCTTTTCTTTGTTGTTGCTTTTCAAGTTTTGCCAGCTACTCACAAAGCAAGGACAGTGAGGAAACACTTTCTGGAATAATCTGATTTCAGAAGACAGTATTTCTAAAAAACTGTAAAGAGCATTTGCAGCAAACCTGTATCTCAATTCAGAATATGCATGCATGGATCAGTCAGACAGAAAAGGAAAAACAATAATAAAAAACAAGAAACAACCAACCCAACAAGGCTTGGGTTGTCAGACATTTGGAGAACACAGTGAATCACCATGCACTCACACCATCACCTCCCTCAGCGTATTGACTTCCCTCTGCTTTCCAGAGTTCCTTTCCTGCTCGCTATAATCTGCCAACATGGGAAAGAATAAAACACAAGGACCAAAAGGGGGAACTGAATTCCACCAAGCTCCTGCTCTGTTTGGGTGGCAGTTCTGAAGCTGCCAGGTTTCTAACAACAGAATACCTCAGGTTCAGCCACCCAGTACTCAAGAATACTTTTATTATTGCAGAAAAAGAGATATCCGAACCTTAGCATCACACAGGATAAGAATAACCATTTCAAATCAGCTTGGACAAAACCTTCAGCTAACACTGCCTTGTTTCCTCCCTTAGAAATGTTTGCAGTGCTCCTTGTAGAGTCAAACTAAGCTGGTATTATTTTTACATCTCTTCCCCATTTTTCAGAGAAGCAGGTTACAGTAAGTTTTGGGGACACTACAAGCTGAGAGTCACTTAAATCACTATGGACACTTTGTCTAGTTCATCCGTTTGGGTAATTTCCATCATTTTCTGATTTTCTCAAGTGCTTCCATCACAATTCCCCCAGGATGAAGCATACTAGCCATAGAATCAAGTAAGTTAGGGTATGTGTGCTGATTATGAATTAGACTGGCTCGTGGAAGATGCATAAGATGTAAATCTGAGCTGTGAGTCAGTATGAGCTTTGAGGACAGAACGAGGAGCCTCAGGAGGACGTACAGCATCCCCTTGTACCTTATCCTACAAACACACCATCCTTACACACCTGTACACGTGGGCTTCCAAGCTGACATGGAATATCTTTAATTAGTTTTATCAGTAATTACAGAGTACCCCCAGCACAAAGCCAAACCAGCCAAACCTGCTGCATCAAACCTAGAAACAGCTGTTGCAATGTGTACCCCATTCTTTCACTGCAGCACCAGGCTCCTAGCAGCCATCTTTCTTCACTAACAATGGTGCAGAAAATAATGCCTGAGTAGCATGTTGGTCTGTAACTTACCTCTGCATTAAATTTCATAGTTTCTGTAAACTACATGATTACTAATTAACATAGAAATCCACTCTTCTCTAAATAGTATCCTTCTCTTTCTTATTAATTGAAAGAAAAACCAAAAAGCCTTGCATTATGGGACACAGAATCCACATACATAATATATATTTGTTCATACGCATTACAGAGGGGCAGAAAGGGCTCAATACAGGACAGCTTTACCAATAGCATGCCAGTATCAATATCGTGTATTACCAATTCAAACATGCCTACGCTGGCCATCTTCCAAGATGGTCTGGAGGGCAAATAGCACGATACAACTTCCGAAATAGATGCAGTTATAGAGGTACATATTTTCTTAAGTACAAAGTGACCGTGCGCTCTGTTGAAATCTCTGTAGTATTCATACTCTAAAGAGTATGCAACAGATGGTCCCTAAAGTTACTACAAGGGACCTCAGAAATTACATAGTTCTGTAACTGGTTTGAGAACAATGCAGTGCAGAAACACAGATGGCAAACAGAATAGCAGATGTTCAGACATAAATCCAGACCCATGCCCTGTAGCATCCCCAAGGCTCTACGCATGACTCCTCAATCTCTCCCACAGAGGGCAACATCTTTAACAGAGGAAGAGAAAAACAGGAGCAGTAATAACCTGGAATATTTAGGGCACACACACGTGAGCATGAGCTGACCAAAGAAAAATGACACAAGTTCATTTATATGAGAGATCATTTGATAAGCCGTATTAATCCTTGTCTTATCATGAATGGAATTTAATGCCTTCTGTTAAACTATAACAAAGGTAAAATTCATAAGTGAAGTTTCATCCACCTGAAACTCAAATAATACTGAAATGAATAAAGATTTGTGCGCATCTCCATGTGTGTTCTCCAATCTGTCCATGTAGCACAACCAGTCTATGAATTCAAGGTTAAATATACATTTCTTTGCACTCACAAAATACAGACTCATCTTTACAACGCAGGCAATAAAAGAATTACACATCTCTTAATTCTTTTCATTTCCTTGCTTGTAGAGAGCTTGTGTAATTTAAGAGGACACTGTAAAAGCACACTCTGCCAAAAGAGCAGTCTGCATGCTGAAAAAAAACAGGACAGCTAATTTTTTGGCATTACAATGAAAAAAACTTCATGCAGACAATTCTGGTTCAATGGAACCAGTGCTTTTCACACAAATACAGAGCATGCTGACACTCATCTGTAGAGCTATCATGAGCTACTTGTATCTACTGAGTTGCTGGAACACAGTCAGAGAAGAGCAACGAAGCTGGTGAAGGGACCAGGAAACAGGACACATGGGGAGAGGCTGAGGGAAACGGTTAGTCTAAAGAAGACGAGCCTGAAGGTAGAGCTCATCTCTCTCTACAACTACCTGAAAGGAGGCTGCAGCGAGGATGCTGGTCTCTGTTCTCAGGTGATAAGTGATATGATGTGAGGAAACAGCCTCGAGTTGTGCCAGGCGAGGTTCAAAGTGAATATCAGGAAGAACTTCTTCAGGGAAAGACTGGGTAAGTATTGGAATGGGCTGTGCAGAGAGGTAGTGGAGTACCCATCCCAGGAGATATTTAAGAAATGCATGGACGTGGCACTTATGGATGTGGTTTAGTGATGGTATTTCATAGCGTTAGGTGACGGTTGGGCTTGACGATCTCTATTGTCTTTCCCGATCTAAATGATTCTGTGATTCTATGTGCAGTGCAGCTACATCTGCATAAGCCATGGAAAGTTCAAAATTGTAACATAAGATCAGACATCCTCTATCTTGAGCTTTGACATGCAGTTACACTACAGACAAAAAATGTGCACAGGATTAGAATCAGCAGCTCTCACCCTCTTGAGACAGTCTTAACTGCAGACATTGCAGGACTAACATAGGAAACAATTGCATATGCAAACCTGCAAATGCTGACCCTTCCATCTAAAAAACACCAACCAAGATCAGTTGTTCAGAAACTGCTGGCGCCCTGCCAGCAGTCAGTACCTGTGCTATCATTTGGGGATCAGCATCTCGTCTGACCCAACTTCTGAATTTCTGAAGCATGGAAGAAGGCAGAAATGCCTTGGAATATTTCAAGTGTTTGAGATCATATTCCTTGTGACAATACACAAAAATGCAAGAGTCCTCAGACCACAGAAAGTAACTTTTCTTTCCCTGCACTGTACCATGGCTATTTTGCATTGCTGAGACACTGCTGATAAAAATAAATACATCTCAAACTTCATGGACATTGCTTTGTTCTGAATGAATTACCCAAAACATAGAATAATAGTTTTAATAGAGGTGAACATTTACATTAGATTGAAGCTCTTGAGCTCACAGTGGAGCTTTCTTCCCTGCCATCCAGATTTTTACACACTATTTCCTGGGCAAATCAGCAGCAGCTCAATTCCTCTGAGAGGGGATGTGAGTGCTTACATCTACAAGCAGCCGTTAATCCACACACAGAGCTGCTGCTGCTGCTAATTATGTACAGCTTGGGCTGATGACACTTTGTTCTAAGCTGTGAGATTGCAGATAGGCAGGGAACAGGTGAGTTCCTCCTCTGGGTAAAACATCACAAAAGGACTCAAAATAGAATTTGAAGGTAAAACAAAACCGACTCCAAACCTTGGGAATCATGCAATTATGTTACTTTTCAGAGGCTGCATGGAAAGCACGAAATTCTCACACCCAAGAGAAGCTGTACTGCTTCATAACAGGAATGTCATTCCCTGGGATGATGCAATGCTCTCACACATCTGTGCCACATAAAGGCAGACGTACAACTCTGCAGTGAAGGCATAACCTGGACATCCATCTCTTGCAGACAGTCTCTCTGGTTTGCTTACCTGTTTAGGGTCAACAGCAGCAGCTGGGGACTCCAGCTCTATTGTTACAGGACCATCATTCTGGATGTGTACCTGCATGTAGGCGCCAAACTTGCCATCTGAAAAGGGAAGAGACAGAACTGGTGAAAGAATAACACGTACCCAAATCTTTCCCAAGCGTGCTACTGGAGGAAATAACAGCCAACTAACACACTGCAAAAAGACTTTAAAAAGTCTACATGCACTTAGCTCTGTGCTATGATTCAGTGACAATAAATGCACAGCTAAGCACAAAGATGTCCACAAGTCCACAAAACAGAACTAGTCTACAGATAATCACAGTGCTCACATTTTAGGATAGGCAGGATAGCTCTCAGGTAGGAGCTAAAATTGTTAAGGGGGTAGCAGCTAAGCCTAGGGCTCTAGTCCAGCTAGCCAGGCTGATGGTTTGAGGAAATCTTACATATGAACAAAGGACTGAAAAAAGAAAGAAGTCTTTTGAAACACCTGGCACTGACTACTCTAGAACAAGGAACACTGGTTTGCAGGTTGATCCCAATCTGACAGAGTAACTCCAGTGTTCCTGCCTGCGACGTAGGCTTTGTCAGAATTTGGTAACTTGGGGAGATGTCCCAGACCCAACCATGTCCTGTAAGTCTGGCAGAAGTCTGGTATTTACTTCAAAGTAAAAAGGAAGAAGGCTTGTTTGGGCCATATCCTAACAGATCTACTACTCAACTGCTTTTCCAAAGGCTGCATGCCACAAGCCACTGTGACCCAGAGAGACAAGCTTTGGCAAAGCCAAACACAGTAGCACCACAGAAGAGATTGCTGGCAATAGTCCAGCAGTTGAGGAAAAGGTTCCTGGGCCTTTGGCTCGTTATTCATCAAAAAGAGAAGATTAAAAAGCTGCTGTCAAAATATAAAATGTTTGAGAGCATATCAGAAACAGAGCATCTTCCAAAACTCAAGCATAAAGATGTAGGTATATAGAGATACATCCATTTTTATGGCCCTCTTTTTGGTGAAAGAAGCAATCCCATGCTTGCTTTTTACTTCACCTGGACATAAACATCCAAATGGATCAAATCCTAGCAGAGCAAATCTTATTCCCACTGACTTCTCAGGAAAGTTAAAATTCAAAAAGCACTTGGTCTAATGAATTCAGAGCGTAAGTTTTATGCTGTGGACCAAAAGGGATGCAAAGAAGGGGTATGAGAAGTGCATTCCTTATCACCAACAAATGTAGACTGGAGGAATATATCAAGCCATTGGAAGGCTGACACCAGACAAGCATTTGACGTATGCATTTCACTGTGCCTTATTGGAAAGCACTGTGTGGTAAGGGTGGGTGCCTGGGATAATTATCTTCCATCAACAGGCAACGTGAAGCTGAATATCCAAAGCTTTCTCCAGCTGGTTTTCTGCCTCTCCCTCTCAATTTTTCCACTTCAGTCTGTTAATACTCCACTTAAACACACACACACACACACACACACACACACACACACTTCTAGATTCTTGTCTTTTGGACAACTGTACCAAAAATTCAAGTTTAAATCTGCAAATAGCCAGAAATCAAGCAGAAAAGATTAAGGGCGGATAGAGAACAAAAGCAAAGGGAAGCCAGGCGTTTTCTGGAGAAAACTGTTGCATAAATGGCATACATTTGAGAAAAGATAGTCTACATCAAATGCTGTTTTCAATTACCACATTACACCTCCCACTATCATATCACTGTCACTTATCCAAATGTAAAAATAAAGTGCCAGATTGAGATGCGCTGTTCATCACACACTGGTAATGCCTTCAAGCCTGACTAAACACCTAAGTCTCAGAAGAAATGTTCTGGGTTATTCTAGCACAAAGATATCCAGCCTTTGAGCAAGCCTGACATCACAGCTTATTCTCACAGTCGCAGCCTCTCTGGGTTACATCAGCATTCATGTTGAACAACGGCTGACAACATGAGAACATCTAAATGTCAAGGCGTTGCAGAGGAATGCCAGGAAATGGGGTGGCTAGAGGAAGGCAGATGGACCACCTAACATCCCCTCACTTATTGCTGCATGAAGACAGCTCCTCTGCAGCACAGACAGAAACTCACAAAACAAAGTACCGATCACAGAAAAGCACATCCACACACTGGTCACAGCAAGGACCTTACCAACCTTTTGCCCTTACCTTTAATAAGCTCTGGTTTGTAGGCTTTTCTTAGCTGCTCTAGGAAGTTGTTATAAAAACTCTCCGCCTGCTCCGTGGGCATTGCCATGTGGTAGTCAGGTTTGTTTCCTTTAAGGATGCACTGGAGAGTAAATTGGCTCACACACAACACTTCATACTGTTTATCCATCACACTTTTGGACCAGTGCTTCCCACTTTCATCTTCAAACACTCGCAAGTTTAAGATCTTTCGAACCCTGGGAGAAGAAAAAGATTTCTGAAGTTTCTCAGTTGTCCCACTAAGGATCAACAGGTGCAGGTAATACCTGCCACACTGAAGAGATAAAAGGGATGGCAGACGCACATTCATTCTGCCACCACATAACAGATTTCCCTCATCCCTTCCTTCCTAAATCACAGAGATCTCCTCACATTAGGCAGAGCCATAACTAAGAAAGCCATTGGTCGTACTTCATCTTTTTATAGAGCACAAGACCAGGACAAAAGAACTGCACATTACAGAGTGTCATAAGATGGTGCAGTAAGTAAAAAAGCTTACTCTTCACTCTGATTTTATATGTCACAACATTATTTAACGTGCATGGATTTGGAAATTTTAATCCTCCTACTGCACTAAGAAATCACACTCAGCATGACTGAAATGAAATGAGATCATCTTAAATGATATTTGTTTCCAAACACGATTCACGTCTCCTCCTCCACCTCCTCCTCGCATGCTTCCCAGACCGACCCCACAACCCAGATGATGACAGCACTTTTTCATCAGGATGACAAGGAAGGCAGTCACAGTGCAGAACTACAGGTGGCAGCGAAGCAGGGACTGGGCCTTGTCCTTAGGGCTGGTTCCTGGAGGTAGAGGCTGGAAATGACTGGCTCGAACTAAGAAGACAAGGATCAGGGGGCTTTCACAAACGCAGTCTTGCAACCTCACCTATGGTTCAACTCTGATGCCGTGAGTGCATGCATGTCACTCTCCAGTCTTCTGTTTATTCTTTTAGCTTCACATCTTCAGCATCTACCAACAATTAAGTGCAACAAGTGCAAAGCAATCCAATTGCAGCCATCAGACAGATCTTTTACGCTGCACCAGAAGTGAGGCATTTCACATAAAACAAAGCTGCAACTTTACTGTGAACCAGCTTCAGGCTTTCCCATCACTCAGGTACAGTAAAATTATATATATATATCCTTGCCGATTTTTGCATGCCGAAGACAAACAGAAATGAAGTGGATGAAGTTTTGAAAGGTCAGGTGCACAGATTTAATTCATCATCACTGCTGTGTTTTAATTACAAAGTTGTCTGTCGTTTCATTTACAGGATTACTGAAGTTTCCTTTAATAGCATGTGAAGAGACCGGTTAAGCTCATTTCTTCTTATTGGTTGTTTTCAGATGTCAGCTTCCCACCTTTTCTGCGTCAGCTACCCAAACACCCTGGTGCTGCGTACACAGTTGTTACTGATCACACCCTTAGAATATTCACCTTTCGTATGACAAAGTAGTAATGACAAACAACAATAGAGCAAATGTTACACACTGAAGAGGCAAGCAGTAATACAAGCCATGGGAGAACGTCTTAATAAAAGCGTCTTCAGCTTTGCTATCATTTTCTACAAGTTTCACATGTGAGATCCCTACAGACCTTTAGTTCGCACTCTCACTCTCTACTGACGTTTCACCCTCATTTACATTCTTGTCTCTTCACTGCTTGAAGGAGCATTTCCTCCTTTTGAATAGGTCTGTATCTCTATTACTGTCTCTTCTTTGCCTTCATAAGAATTGAGATCAGCCCCTGAACGATAAAAAGCCTGACGGAATAGAATAACTGCCTGGAGAGCTCTCTCCTGCATGCGTTTGGTGGTTGAATTGCAATACTTTGTGGCCATAGAAGGGATGGCAGAGCCAGACCTCTGGGCTGCCAATATTAGTTAATCTTTACAGAAAAGTAACTGATGAGATTACCCGGTCTTTTGGAAGAACGGAACTTCTCATATGAAAACTAAACATGAGTCTGAGGTTTCTGATATATCCCAAACGTGAAGAGTAAAGGCCTTTAGGGTAAACTGTAGAAGAATACCTGCCCCAGAAAAAGGGCAGATATTCAAATAATGGACAATAGAAATAAAAACGTGTTGACTCTCCCTTTTTGAGTCTTTTTGTCATAAAAACCACATAGACAGGAAATGGAAAACTGCTTTTATCAATGGGGCATAAAAAGCAAACTAATTAAATATTAGCACTCCAAAGAGCAGGAACTAACACAGGCAAGCCTGCATATTCCAACAGAAAGAGTGCCTCATTTCCTTAGCTACAGAATAGGTATCACTGAATCAAAAATGCACAAGTAAAAGAAGAGAAAGTAAAAGGAAATACGTGACTTACATGTGCTCCAGCTCTCTTTGCGTATCTTCTAAAGAAATGCCCAGCAGCACACAGAGGCCTCGTCCTATTGAACTTATCTGCTCACCACCCACTGGGAAAGGGGAAAAAAAAAGTAAGATGAAATCATAGAATCACAACCAGATCAGGTGCTCAGAGCCCCGTCCAGCCTTACCTTGAATGTCTCCAAGGACGGGGCATCCACCACCTCTCTGGGAAACCTGTGCCAGTGCCCACCACTCCTAATAGAGAAACTTCTTCCTTATATCAAACCTAAATCTCCCCTCTTTTAGTTTGAAACCATTTCCCCTTGTGCTATCACAACAGATCCTGCTAAAGAGTCTGTTCCGTTCTTTCTTACAGTTCTCCTCTGGATACTAAAAGGCCACACTCAAGTCTCCCTGGAACCTTCTCTTCTCCAGGCTGAACAGCCCCAGCTCTCAGCCTGTCCTTGTAGGGGAGGTGTTCCATTCCTTGGATCATTTTTGTGACCCTCCTCTGGACACACTCCAACAGGTCTACATCTCTCCTGCACTGAGGACTCCACATCTGGACACAGTACTCCAGATGAGGTCTCACCAGCACGGAGAAGAGGAGTAGGATCACCTCCCTTGCCCTGCTGGCCACGCTTCTTTTGATGCAGGCCAGGATATGGTTGGCTTTCTAGGCTGTGAGGGCACATTGCTGGCTCATGTCCAGCTCGCCATCCACCTGTGCCCCCAAGGTCCTTTTCAACAGGGCTGTGCTCCATCCATACACCCCCCACTTGTACTGACAGTAGGAGTTGCCATGACCCAGGTACAAGACCTTGCACTTGAATTTGTTGAACCTCATGAGGTTCACCTGGGCCCACTGCTGGAGCCTCAGTCCCTCTGGATGGCATCTCGTTCCTCGGGCATGTCAACCACACCAGTTTCCTGTCATCCACAAACTTGCTGAAGGGGCACTCGATCCCACTGTTGATGCCTGATAACGATATTTCAGAGCAACGGTCCCAGCAGCTTCCCCTGAGGGACACTACTTGTCACTGATCTCCACTCTCCATTGACCACCACTCTCTGCATACAATACGAAGATTTTTGCCTACGATTGGACCAGCAGGGCTAACCACAGCAGCAGCACAACACCCTCCAATCTTAGGAAAAATGACCTGACTGAATTCAGTGAGCATACCCCATTTCCCTGCCACACCACCCCCCAGCAGCTGCGAGAAAGTCATGTCTACTCGGGCCTCCTGCTCCTCATCTGAAATAATCTTTGATCGACCCACAGCTATGACCCTCTCGCTGAGAACAGAGCTCCTTAACGGCGGTGAAAAAAGAAGGCAAGCGGCCGCAGGCGGCACAGAAAGGCGACTCGGGCTGTGTTGGCAGCACACGCCAGCAGCGCCGGGGCAACTGAAAGCCACGCGCGAACGAAGGCGAAGCGACCAGGCCTCTGAGGAACCCCGCTGAGAGGAGCGCGGAAAGGGGCCCGGCCGCGGGGCGGGGGGGAAGGAGGCGGGGGCGGGCGGAGCAACGCTTCGCCCGCCCCCGCCTCCTCTTCCCCCGCCCCTCGGGCTCCGGTGTCCCACCCGGTGCCGCGCACTGACCTGTGACACTGGCCTGGGCCACCCGCTGGACGATGGCCTTCATGGCGGCGCGGCGCAGGCCCGGCGCGGGGAGGTGGCGGCGCTAGGCAACGGCGGCCGCCCCCTGCTGGCCCGCGCCGCTCACAGCGCCCCCTGGCGGATGGGAGGTACCGCCGCAGCGCTGGAACAGCGGGCCAGGTCGGTACAGGCGGTGCCTATAGAGGCAGCCCCGATGGGAGGCCATATGGAAACGGGGCTGCGTAGAGACAGAATGCCTATAGAAAGGTGCGGAGGGGCTCCTTTCCTCTGAAGGTCGGGCCTTTTATTTTTTTTTTTCATTATTTTTTCAGCAGTGCCAATAAAAAGCACAACTGGAGGTACCAGCGCACCCATACCATTCTCTTCTACAGGAATGAGGCGTCCGTAGGTACCCATGGAAACTGGCAGCTTCCTTCTGAAGGGAGGCAGCGCCTGTAGGGACTTGGAGAAGCCCCTGAAGAAAGGAGGTATGTCCACAAGGACGAGGGGAAACCTTACAGAAAGGAAAGTTACAGTTACAGCAGGGAGACAGCACCCTACAAGGGGAGGCAGCATGTATTAAGGTCCTATAAAGCAACAGCAGCTCTAAGAGGAGCTACAGAAAGGAGATTTAGCAAACTGAGGGAAAGGGGGTATAAGGACAGGTAGCTGTGCATCAAGGGACAAAGCTGTACAGCTTATCTGCTTCTTTTTGAAGGATGACAACAACTCTTACACCCCCAAAGATTAAACTGCATTCCTTCCCGCTTAATAATTCTTTAACATTTTATTTTATTTTGGACCCAATTGGTTGAAAGAGCAGCTCATGCACAGCAGCCCCTATGCTGGGAAATCTTCACAAAATAGCTGCTGAAGCACCTGGCCAGCCCCCTGAGCAGCACTCCAGCTCACCACCATCTCACAAGACTCCGCTGAACCTAGTTCACATTTAATAATTTGAGTACATGTGCAAAGAACAGCATTGATGTGAACAGGCAAGAAAGTCTGTGAGTTTTGCAAAGGAATTTCGGACTGGGATCTGTTGTTTCAACAATGCAACAGAACCTCTCCAACCGACAGAGTGGTGCCAGACGACAGGACTACGTCCTCAGGCTCTCCTCCACAGCACAATGTTCCATGTCCCTGACTGCTCAGTTCTCAGAAGGGGGAGGACTACTGCTGGCAGTAAAGTAGGCTGTCATACGCCGGAGCAGCCGCGTGAGAGGAGGCAATTCCTTGTGGTACTTCGTTACCGTGGTGACCTGTAACCCCATTATGGGGGTATGTGCAACCTCCACATCTCTGGAGAGCTCTTCGTTCGTCTTATCATCGCTTTCGTTCTCTAACGAACGGGGAGAGAAAAAAAAAATCAAAACCTAAACTAAAGAACTTCGCATTAAAATGTGCCATCCTTTCCTCGAGCAAACGCAACAGCCACAAACACTATCAGTCTCCCCGCCAAATGCGCATGCCCGCCTCGACCAAGCCCTGCCCCCTGCCCGCCCCTCAGCCCAGCCCTCCCCTTCCGCCTCAGGCCCGTCGCCGCCCCGTGGAGGTGATTTGAGGCGCAGTGCTCGGGCCTAGAGGGCCCTACCGGCCCGTACCGTGCCCGCCGCCGGCGGTCTTGTAGCTGTAGTGCAGCATACCCCCCAGCACGGTCCAGCCGCCTATCGAGTACAGCAGTGCCGAGCGCGTGTTCCACACCACCGCCCGCATCGCCACAGCAACTCCCGTGCGCGGGGCTGCCGCTACACGCATGCGCCCGGGGGGGTGGGGTGGGGTGGCGCGAAAGATAGCGGCGGGCAGTGCGCGGGGCCGCGCATGTGCCAAAGCTGAGGGGCGGGAGCGGAAGATGGCGGCGCGCGGAGGCTTCGGCCTTACCGGGAGTCAGAAGGTGCCCTTCGGCACGATGCTGCACGCCGACCTCCATCCCCGCTGCTCAGCCTCAGAAATGTTTCGCACTGTATTTTCTTGACGTCCCTCCTTGTTTCCACATAAAACTAAAGATCCGTAACTGAAACCATGAGTTAGGGAACAGCGAGTGGCATTATTTGTAATAGTTGGTACCTCCCCTGGTGTTGTGTTTTCAAAAACGCAAATGGGTCGCACATACAGCTCAAAGGGGGACAGCACTCAGTATTAATGCTTTTCTTATCCAGTTTTATTTTCCATTAATTCAGCCCCTGATTGCCTAAAGCCACCACTTCAGACCACAGATCATTACATATTAAGCTAAGGCTGCTAAGATCTACACTGGATAAAACATACTTTGGCTCCTGATACAGTATGAGAAAAGTAGCGTAAACAATAGAGATAAAAAGGAATACAAATAAATTAATATCTAGAAGGGCAAAGTACTAGACTCTCCCCACATATTTATTTCATTTAATACTTAAAAACCTTAGTCTAAAAGGAAATGTAAATAAATCGTTCCGCTTCCATCATCACCGCGATATATGTAACTCTCCCGTTTGTGCTTCTGGGTTCAATCAAATCACGCCGCACTGGAGACTGCCAGCTTCTTGAGGTGGTCCATGAACACCTGCAGACTGACATCATCCGTCAGGATTGGGGCTCCCGATTCCTGTGGACAAATTAAGGAAATAAATAATGAGCCTGAAATAGCGTTGCTGGCCCTGAGGACCAACCAAAAGCAAATAAAATGTCAGCACTGAGCTAACTGGCTGCTAAACCTTTTCCCCCTAAAGCGTCATCTACTAGAAAAGGTGCTACTTTGGGACAAAAGCATTGACAATATCTTTCAGTGCCACCTGCACAATTGCAGAAAAGTCTCTTCCTTCTAATGCATTAGGAAGGTTTCTGCTCAAGGCTCCACAGAAACAAGGCAGAAGACATTAAAAACTATTATTCATAGAAAAATCAGATTTATACATATCCGTATGCTAGTTACAGAAAACTAAATACACTAACTGTGGACTAAGGGTTTTACATCAGATTTGTAACAGAAGGCAAAAATCAATTTCTACATCATCTCACCTAAAACCTGTAAGAGTTTCTCTATCAACTTAGCTGCTTCCATCAGTAGCAGCTACAGAATACATTCTCCTTGTCTACCTGTGCACTACGTGGGTAACTTGGTTACAGGAAAGATGAAAGGGACAAAAGCACTGCTTCTGGAAACCACTCATCTCCTGCTGTCATCAGGCTGCTGAGGTACTGGGCTGTTCTGCAGCACCTCTACTAGGACAGCCACCCCTTAGAAAAAGCAAAAAAATTCACAATATGCTGAAAATCTGTGAGGAATTCCATCCAAGAACAGAAGCAGGAGTTTCATCATGTCCAGGCTTGAAAACTTTATTCTGAACACTGGTGCTCACCACCAGTACTGTTTATCTTGACAGCCACAGACTTCAAGTATCAGGATGAATAAGAATCTAACCTGCCTAAGAGACAAGCCTATTCACTCAGTTGTCTTTTAAAATACTACAGCTATTACAATGTCAGACAGTAATTTCATCACAGATCATTTGGTGCACAGAAATAACCTTGTTTTCTTGTATTCCAAAGCACTATTCCAAATATTTTCAAAGCCAACCACGTATGTCTTAGAAAAAGCTGTTAGGTAAGAGCAGGACAAATACAACCCGCTCCCAGTCTGAGGCCAAATACTATGAGATAAAATAGGTCAGCTACTATGCAGACAATTATTTGAATGTGCATTTTACGGCATTCCCAAATATGAGTGGCTCTTCCACTGCTTACCTGTCCCCATGCATAGAGGTTATTGTGGGTCTGAGAAGGGTTCACTTTAGACAACAGGAATCGGGCCTATAAAGACAAAACGCGGGAAAAACATTTTTGCAGTATGACAGATAAGCCTTAGGGGAGCTGACATATCTCCTCATATACACGACTGGCAACATTTGCCTGCTTTTACAAGGAAAGTGCTTGTTTAACTGAAACAAGTTTCTGAGTTCAGAAAGAGCTTTGTTTCATAAACAATTTCACTGAACTTAAAAATAAGAATCCGCTTACTTTTAATGGCAGTGCTCTGAAAGGATAAATGTTTGGGAAAGATTTTACCACACAGCTGTGACTCCCATGGGACAGACAACAGTACTGCTACAATGTGTTACAGTTTTACAAATTGTTTTGAAAGAAATATCCTTAAGAAACATCACATAACAGAACAAGATGGAGGAAGAAACCTCGGAGGAAGGCAAAGATGGAATCAAGTTAAAATTTAGTCAGGGTACTCTGCCGTTATCTCAAAAAGAGAGAAAAAACGTGATTGCATTCCTTTCCCTGCTGTTATTCTGGAGTTAGTTGGTGGTGGCAGATTTCTATGAGAGAACTCTCTACCCTCCATTTCAAAATGATAACATCACCTTTTAAGTTTCTCCAAGTGCTCTGCTACAGCAAGCGATGCTTGTCAAGCAGGGCAGCTCTAGCTCCATGCAACATGGACATGGCATCAGCAATGTCCCTTATAAGCCCTTTTCCACACATCAGAAAAGAGGTTAGTGGAGAACCAGGGTAACATGCTTGCATCAGAAATTAATACCAAAGTTTTGTTTTGGAGCACCAATTCCTGCCTCTTCACTGCTACAAACAACGGGCTAGCAATAGACAAACACTGAACTACTGTAATTCCAGGAAGAGCCAAAACAGAGACCATTTTATATTCTCATCTGGCATCTGAGAATAAAAGAGCAGATGTTCAAACATTCAGCGTGACTGACTGCCCTAGTCAACTAACTGCACTCCCTATCTCAGGAATTTTAGGTACACAGCAAAACCATTTATTTCCCACCGCTCAAGGAATAACAAGGTATTTACACTGGCTTTTTTTTTCCTTCTCTTTTCATCCTCAGAAGTCAAAAACACATGCAGGGAGCAATCGGCTTATTAAAAGACACGGATGCATTAAGAGCTCATGAGAAAATACACAAGCTCTGTACTTTTAAGAGCTAAATTACCATTGTGTTTAACTTACAGAACCGTTTACTTAGTAAAGCAAGAAAAGACAGATATTTGCATTGTTCAACAGAGAGGGTTTTTGGATAAACCACCTTACCTGGCTGCCCCCATGTTCAGTGTGGACATAACGTGGCATTGGGAATCTGGTCTGCAAGATTTCCTGGGCATCATCCAGTGGAGCTTGCAGTAGGTGCTTGAAGTTTTCGTATTCAGGCATGTCTTGGTAACCAGCTTTCTGCCACTGTGCAATAGTCTGTTCACAGGGAGGAAATGAAGAGATAGCAGAGATGTCTACAGGCCTCCCCTTTTTAACCAGCACATCTTAAGGTAACAGAACATTACATGCATTTCTACTTACACAGAGCAGGACAAACACATACTTTCATTCACTATTTTGTCAATAGTATTGTTTAGTTTCTGTCTGTTCCTTAAGTTAAGTACATGCACTAAACACAGAATTGGGTAGCAGTCTGTGCAGTACAAGAGCAAATTGTTCAAAGTGGACTTCAAGCCATTATGCTTCTGCCTGCCTCGACTTAAAAGCATAAAGCATTTATAAATCAGTGACATTCCAAATCTGACTTGGTCTTAAGTGGAACAGCCACTGCCTTACATTTTTTTTCAAGGTCCCCATGTAGTCGATAGTTCCTCTATATACTTGCAGTGTATTTAATATTTCCACTGTCTAATTTTACCCAGTTGATGAGTCCCTTGCTTCCCAATAGTTGAGGTAGGTAGGCACTGTTTAAAGTAACCTGGGAAGGCTTATTGTCCCTGTTGACTCCACCATTCAACTCCTGCTTGTGTGGACTGCATATCACCGCTCGCTCTTCAGAGAGGACAAATACTACATGGAAGAATGTGGGGAGACAATGGAGCAGCCGCAGGCTACCATGCCAAACTTCAAGCATTCTAATAACAGTCATAAAAAGTCAGTAGCTCAGTTCAAAAACACCTCTCCAAAAAATTCACTAACAGGAAGGTCAGACCACAAGCCAAGCTGAGCTTGTTTAAATTCCAACTTGATGTCATGTTTAGGTAGAAAAAACTGCATGAAAAGTACTCCCCAAACAAGACTGAAAAAAATCTGAGAGCGAAAAAAAGCAAATAAAAGGGACATTTCTAGAGAAAGAAGAGAGAAGCAAGCCAGCTTCACCCTCTACATCATAACTTCTTTAGAGTGTGAGACGTTTCTACCATCGAGCTGCAGTAGCTTAGTGCTCCCTTATAAAACCTGACAGGATTCCAACACAGATCTACAGGTCTTCATACTGAAAAGGCATTGGAAAGTCAAAGCTTTAGATATTGATCTAAATCTGGAGGTTCAGAAGGAGCCTACACCTCAGTACAGGAGCAGCTGTAAAGAACATCCAGTATTTAAAAAGCAGAAGCTGGCAAAATTTATAACTGATTTCTTTCAGAGTAGCAGTATTTAAGTGTCAGAACCCAGCAACCAATTATATCATATATCTGACAAATCAAACTGCAGGTCTCTCTGCTCTACTTAGCTTCAAGTTTCTCTGGCCCTTTCCAGGCACAGCAAGGAAAGTTCACCTTTGTTTCCAAGTAACTTGATGGCTATTTCTCACAGCAGAATATATACTTAACTACTCCAGAAGAACTTCTACTCATTACAACTGGCAGCAGGCATATGATGTCATTATGCCAGGGGTAAGCTTTGCAAGTGGTTCATTTTGTACTAACAGGAGCATTGTTTGCATGCATGGCAGGATGAGGAGAGTTCAGAGAGAGAATACATCTCACCATACCTCACCAAGGTAGATAACTATCTGGAAGAAAGTATCCATCAGTAGGATTCTGTCAGGAAGAATGCTGCTGCTGTCCAAAAGCACTGGCTATGGAAAATAAAGGTCAGTCGTCATTAAAACCTCAAAACCGTATTAACCTTACAGTTCAGGGGAACAACTTGATCAGCCTCGCATGTACAGAGGAGCGTTGTGTCTGTCAAGGGCTGCTGTTCATGTGAATGTTTCAGAGCACCATAAGCCTCCTGTGGCATCACTGAACTGAGCAGCAGGTCCTCAGCTACTGTATGAAATGCAGTATGTGAGAAAGCAATTTCTATGGCTATCAAGTTTAACGATCTTGAGAAGAAGCCAAGAAAAACAAGAGATTTAATACATACACTCAGGCAAATGCTGACAGAAAGGTTTTAAGGTGTTTCTGCAGCAGCTTCTGCATTTCTTTCCTGCCAGACACACTGCAGTCGACATAAATTAATAAAGTCTGCATAGCAGTTAAATGTTGCTGCTTAAACAGCTGAAAACAAGCAGCTGGACTCGATTTCTAGAGGCCCCTTCGAACCCCCACAAGTCTGTGCTAATGACCTGGAAGGACAGAGGCTTGCTGACTTACATGGTGGAGATGGCAGCCGCTGGCAGAGGAGCAGCACTACTGAGCTGCCAAGACGCCACATGTAGCATCAGCTTTTTGGGATTTCTTTTTTTTTGGGCGTGTATGTGTATTTAAAAGCCCACCGGAAGTATAATTTACATACTAAGAGTAAGCCTACTGAAAATAATAACTTGTATTGTACATTGCCCCATCTCTTCCTTTAGTAATTACTTTTACTAAGAAAAAAAATAGATAAGGACCTTTTTGATGAACTAACGTTATCCCGACTGAACGCTCTTTACTTTGGATTGATTCTACACTCTCTGTTAAACACAGACTTACCTCAGGAGGTCCATGAAAAGAATAAGCATAAAGGATGGGCTGAATCATAATGAGAGACTGGGTGAGATCTTGCCTAGCAAAGTGGTGACGGTAATAAGAAGATTCATCTGGACTGTTATTGAAGACCTGCAGGAATGGGGAGCGTCGCAAATGGAACATGAACTGCACCAGAAAGATGAGTGAGAAGTGTCAGTGAGCTGCCAAAGCTTCTGCACCTTGTAAACAGCAAATCCCCTGAAAAAAATCTCCCAGTGAACTCTCAGAGTTCTTCACTTACCAGTTATTTGTAGCACTGAGCTACAAGACCACCCAACAAATTCAAAAAGCATCTGCTCCTTCCCTCACAAATCTGATCGATGGTACTAGATGCTTTACCATCACTCACCCTTGCAAACTTTTCCCATAGTTGCAAGAAGGTTCTTACCTGGGGATACAAAGAAAACGATTCCGACAATCTGAAGGAGTTGGGATCATCTTTGTTGTATTGTCCAAATTTCTGACACTGTTGGAAGCAAAAATGCATGCTTTGTTTATATCTCTCTGAGAATCAACAGTTTTTGGAATGAGTTTTGTATGTTTTTAAACAGAGCAAACAAGTCATGAATGTGGCAGCAAGAACTTCACAGGCTATTCTTATTTAAGCCAGTAGCTTCTGTATCTTACTGGAATGACAATGACGATTCAATCATCTTTTCATTTTATGTATATAAAAATCTTCAATTTTGAACCCAGGTTCAAAGTTATTTAAGAATGAAATAAAGAGTGCTTCTAGTACCACCCATTTTTTCCATTGGATCATCATCATACTTAATGTGCTTCGTACACTATGAAACGCTTCTGCAGCATCTCCTACTTCCTTCTAAAGCAAGAGCAGACTAAAATTTCACTAGATGCTTCACTGAAAACAAGCAGTTTGTCAACTGTTCATGGACTGGTTTGGCCCGGTTCCGTGACTAGCAGGGTGATCTTTATCAATTTATTTATCAATTTAAAAATTTTTTAATCAACCACAAATGAGCGCACAACCATTTCAGCATGCAGTATACCCATGTGTGTTTGGTGCTCAAATTTTCATTTGATATTGTCTCTTTTTTTCCAGCATCTGATGTGCCGTAAGTGTTAGTGTGCGATTCAAATGAGTGTTCAGATTAAGACAGAACTGATTGGGATTTTGGCAATTCAGGCCTGTGAAACCTGAAGACAGTATGAAGGCACAGAACAATGCCACTAGCTGGGAAGTGATAACTCCCCTGAACTTCGTCCTGGTGAGATCCTATCTGAATGCTGTATCCAGTTTGAGGCTTCCTAGTTCAAGACAGACACGGATATACTGAAGCAAGGCCAGCTGACGCCAGCAAGCTGGCAAAGGAACAGGGCCCTAAAAAGCTGTGTATGTTCAGTCTGGAATCCAGTGTTACACTGTGCGTAGCTACCTAACACGTAACTGGAGGAACTGGAATTCTGACAGGATATAAGAAATAATAATAGTAAATCACACTAACTGTGATCAAACATTGGAACAGGCTACCAAGAAGCAAGAGAAATTCCATCCTTGGAGATCATAAAAACTCACCTGAGCAAGACTCACAGCATCTAACTGTAACATGAAACTAGCCCTGCTTAAGCAGAGTGTTGAGACCTGTAGACATCCCTTCCCACCTGCATTATCACTTCACTAGTACTTCTTTAATCTCAAGGTTTAACTCTTTCATCACGATGGGATGCTTACTTATCTCAGCACCAACTTACTGATCATACTGCCTTTGTAGTTATCACATACTATGAGACCACAATCAGCACAAATGAAGCAAGTCAGTCTGAAAAAAGAATGGTGTTTCCATCCCAAGAGATCATTTTAACTGAAATTAAGACTGCTGCTGAGTGCACTCCATCAGTCTTACCAGTCTGATCAGCTGTCTGTCCAGCCATCGCAGTACATCGGGTCCCTCCTCAGACTCAGCTCTGTACACTCCCAGCCGTGCCATCAGCACAGCAGCTGCTTCTTGGTCAAATGCAGCTTCTATGTGCTGGAGCTGACTTTGTGCATCTGCCCAGCTAAAGGATTAGTAAAGGGTTAGTGCAAAATCTGTCATCAGCAAAACCCAATCCACATTTTTTCCCCCATGCCAAATACTCCGTGGCCAATGAATGTAATAACAAGCTAACACAATGCCAGCACAGACAGTGGCTTAGATTTCTGCAATTCTGCCAAAGAACCAGCATGAGGTACTTACTTTCTGGCTATGGTGGTGACACGAATGCGTTTCTGTGTGCTGGAGTGCTGATACTGAGTGACAAACTGTACTGCCCCTCGGCCTCCCTGAGGTATTGGCGCATTGTGCTGCAAATTAAACAAGGAAAACCTTCAACATATGCTGGCTTTGCATAACACAGAGACAAATCCAGGGCATCTGCTGAACAGAGTTATATTCAAGCTTGAGATGGACCACAGAAGAGACACACATCTGTTAATGTTGTGTTTTATAAGAGCCCTCAAAGCCAAGTGGTTCTGGGTGCATTTTTAATTCCATACCTGACACTTATCAGCTTGTCCTTTAAAGGATGCAGCAACTCATTTATCATCCCTATAACACCGCACATCAGCGTGGCAGTACAGGGTCTGACTAAAGGTCTTTTAGGTCCTATTCCCAACAACAGGGAATCCACACAGCAGAGTGGATGTGAAATAGAATTCCTTTGGTTTAGTACTCCTAGCCACCACGGGCTCAGAAGCCTCCCCAGCCTGAAGCTGCTTCTGAGCTATCTCATAGAACAAACTGGAGGATAAATTCTCCAAGAAGTGAGACATTTGTGCTTTATTCTCCACAGCACCTAACAGCAAAAAGACATTTTCTTCCTTGTGAAATGAATGCCATCATAAGACAAGAAGAAAGAATGCATCTTTTGTATGAAGTAAAAATATTATGCAATTTACAAATACGGAAACAACCCCTATGAATACTACTTTGGCACAAAACACTTATCTACTTTGTAACCATCCATCTACAACACAGGAGATGCCATTGGACTTCCTGTTCCTGTTACAAACAGCTGGTATATAAAAATGAAGACAAAAAAAAAAGCCAGGGCTGACCTGATTTACCACTTCAAAGTAAATGGCCAGAGTTGTGCAGGGATCCAGACCACAAATTTTCCACTGAGATGTTCCTCCAATCCCGAGTTCCTGCACAGAATTGAAAAGAAAACAGCCTTTTGTATTCGGCAGCAGTTAAGGTCAGCTCATGTTAAATTCTGATCAGAGACACGAGACAATCCTTCTGCATTCATCTTCGGGATGTGGATTAAGTTATTGAGGGTAATACAGTTAGAAGGCAGCTTTATGGGACAAGAATTTAGTCTAGCAAGCACTGCCTTTTCTCACGTTCTATCTAAGCTGTAGGTTTAGATGGAAATTTTGCACCCTTTGTTAATATAGCTGGTTTTTTTCATGTTGGAAACGTACATTTTCAGAAACACACGGTCCTTTCATGTTCAGGGACACACACGGTCCAATAGCTCCTGCAATTTTCAGCTCCCTGGATGTCTAGAGCAAGACAAAAAAAATCAAGTTAGTCAAATAGAACACATAGATTAAATCAGGTGCCCAGCTTTGATCAGAAGGTGAATATGCAAGGCTACCAAGGAAAGCATCCTTGAGTACTCTCCCAGGTCACCTACTGCCACAGCTGGTGAATATAAGCTCAGCTTTTCTTTTTTAAACCCCCAAATTTAATAAACTTTCAAATAAGGAATGCCTTCTCTCATTCCAGTACGATGCTTTTTCCAAAGAAGGCACTACAGCTGACCTCAAAGGTGTCGAATTTTCTACACACAGATACCTAGTCAACTTTCCCAATCAGCAGCACTTGCTCTTCTAAGTTAATGTCAGCTAATTAAACTAATCTCTCACCTTCACTTCCAAATTTGCACCAAAAGCCATCCGAAATTCCCCATTGAGCCCTTTGTTGAACACCCGCTGGAAGGTCTGCTTGAAGAGAGAAGTGTTGAAGGAATCTCCCATCACCATGTGTCCTCTGAGAAGGAAAAAAAAACATGCAAGGGAATTGAAACAACTGAGAACTAGAAGTATACCACCAAGGATACGACCCCTCCAACTCTCATGCATGCAAATACAGGCAGAAACTGTTTTAAAGCATGCCTTTGCATAGGTAGAATTCACATCAGAGAACGTAGATTCACGGATGCCTCCAAAGCCAGACAAGTTAGTGCTCCATTCTCTGCCAGCTTGCTTTCTCAACTATATTTCTTGTCATCCCTTCAGCTGCCTTAAAAATGCTCCTGTTTCCACTGGTCACAAACACCTCTACCCAGAAGAGAGCCTTGCTCAGCCTACTTCCCCTAAGAAAGCAAAATGAGCTGTTAAGCATGAGAAAATCTGGCCAACACAAAGAAAGCATCTACCCACCATGCCTGAAGCTCTGCTATCCTGATGGCACTTCAGTCACACACACACCACAACAGAGGGGATCTATGTCCCACCAGTTCTGCAGAGGATACTTGCTACCTCCCAGGGCATTCGAAGGAGACAGCAGGCATTTGCAAGACATGTTGCATCATGCTTTAGAATACCTTTCTCCAAAGCAGGACATTGAGTTTTCTACCAGCAGTGTTAATTCTTACGCTACTTTGAGGCTTCAGAAAGGTGGACTGGGATCAGGGGAGGTTTGCCATGTAACTCCTGGCAAATTCAAACCACAATTTAGAATAAAATGACAAAAATCTCACCCTTTTGCTCTCATAGAAAACTAACTGCTTTCCAGACTGCTCTCCCCCTCCAAAAAAAATAGAAGCGCCACCTTTGTGTTTCCTGTTACGGACATACCCAGTGAGGTTTGCACAACATTTCATCTCTAGCAGTCCAGTCTGATCCAGGGCGCAGGCATAGATGTCAATGCAATGCCCATTGGTGGCAGTGCGATTGGCCAGAGTCTCATAGTGCTGGGGAGAACAGACAACAAACACGGTATTCAGGAAGATCAACACAGTGATGCACAAAGCACAAATGAAGCCGTTGCCAGTGCTGTAAAGAGCTGTCTGCTTGAACATAATTCTTCCTACTGCAAGTTGCAAGTGCTAAGAAAACACGAATTGCTACCATCATACAAGCATGGGCTCTTATCATAAAGAACCTAAAGGTTTCTAGGCGATAGTTAAGAGGACAGGTATCACACTACTTCCTCTAAGCTGACAGGGACATTTCATACCTAATATTTTAACTATTCTTTCACATGTCAAGAGAAAAAGGAGCCTTTTTGGAAATCACCAGTTCTTAGAGAACAGGCTTGTTTTTTTCCCCTCTCCTGAAGGAGATAAAAGGACTTCCACTCACCATCAGCTAGATGAGAACACTGAAATATTCCTTCTCATATGGAATATGACCATTCTCATAGCTTAACACACAGAAAGGCTCACGCATTTCATGAACAGCCATGCATATGTCTGGACATATTGATTCCATACCAAGAAAATAAGACTTCTGTTACCTACAGAAGGATATTGGACAGCTGCCTACATAGGTTCGGGTCATCTCCTTCCTCCTAACCCCATTCTGTATTCCAACACTCACATTTGTTTTTTGCCTTTAAACAAGCTTTAGGCAACAAGCCTAAGCTGTCGTGTGTGCTTTCTCCCCCAGCTGACACCAGCACCTACCTTGGTGGCCTTCTTCATGAACCTCGCGTTGTCCTTCTCTATGTCATGCCAAGAACGAATGGGTGTTTTCAGTTCATCTCCCACCACCATGCCTGGTCCTTGCGTTGGTGGACCACCTGTAAATAGCATTATTCTGGCTCCTGTGTTTGGAAATGTGCCCTAAAGTAAAAATAAGGTCTTATATTAGAACTCAGGGAGAGGATGTTTGAAAGGACAATGCTTTCTTTAGAGAGGAATCTGTACTTTATTCTGCAATACCATCAGGGACCTCCCTCTGTTACAGGCAGACCTGAAAAACTGAAACACGTTTCATGACAAGCACCCTCTAGTTTAGACTCAAACTACAACAATCTTCCCAACAGGAAGAAGGCAGTTTCTATTCTTTTTACTTCTACCTGAGATGACTCTTGCAAAAAAAACAAACAACAAAAAGAATCACAGTACATACAATCACCTTCACATGGCAATATACATAAGAATTAGATAAACCTTTCAACACCTGCACCTTTTACACAGTTCACAACTAAATATAAATTCCTAGCCCACTCTACACCAGCTGGTGCTAACTCATGTCAGACATCAGCAAAGACTAAATGCACCACTGCATCTCAATGTAACTGGGCCGCAAACCAATCTGCACTGAGACCTGTACATGTCTCAGCAAAGACTGCCAGGTGCTTACTTTGACCAACTCATCCCTAACAAAGAGCTGCAATAAAAGTACCTCTAGCAAGCCAACAGCAATCGAAAGAGCTACTCCAGTGGAACGTAAAGGCCTCTTTCCCTGGGTCACTGGCCATGGGTCCCTTTGAAGTTCTCCAAGGAGATCTGTTAAATTCATGTCAATCTTATGCACTGGCTGCAGGAACCTGAAAAATTGAAATGAAATGTTTTCCCACTTCAAGTGTGCCTCTGTTCCTAGCACGCTTTATTTACACTGGAAGAGTTATCAGAAGCAAAATGTTACATAGCACATTCCTTTATGTCCAGACTTTCCAAGCTAAGAGGCCTGTGCAAAGTAAGAAGATTGATCAAAGGAAGCCATCAGGAACTGACAAGAAGGCAAAGTCACTCAAAGCACAGAAAAGGACTCCAGTGGTGATTTAGTCTACCAAAAGGTAGATGAGCTGCCACAGAAAAAGAGGAGCTGAGAATAAAAACAACCGTATTCAACAGAGGCAAATATGGCTTCACTGTTCAGAGTCACTGCCTGCCTACCAATTGTTGTTTTGTTGGTTTTTTTTTGACTCATTCAAGCAAGGGCTTGAAGGATTGTTACTCACAAACAAGAGCCCCATTAGGTGGTTAACCAAAAAGGCTCCTGCTCTAAACACATTTCACCCCTGAACAATACTCTTTCCGAAGACAGCCATGCTATACTTTTCAAGGAGAAATCCGGTCTGAATGGCAATTATGTTCTTGTAACTGCAAAATCAAGACACTACAGAAGGCTAAAAAATTGCTCTAGTAAACCTCACCCACATGTATCACTTGATGCAGGGAAATAACTCTGGCAAGACAACACCATTTGCGTTTTCTTACAAAAACTCCTCTTGGTTTAGAAGTGTAAGCCTCCTAGGTTTACAAGTGTGATCCCAAAGGGTATAAAACACCCACCCTGCTCTTCTGCTGGTTGCGCTTATGCAGCACTCACCTGCTTGAAATAACAGGCTGCTCTGGAGCTTGAAGAGGCCTTCCCTGTTGAATGGGGACAGCTGGCCTTGAAAGACCAAGCATATCCTACAGAAAAGAAAAAAAAGGAGGCAGAGGAGACTTCATAATCAAACACTAGACATTGTTTGCTTTCAAGCAACATAGCCTAAAGTCTGCAACCCTGTAGCATTAAAGAAATTAAAAACTGTGAAATAATTAATATCTGCACTCTTATTAGGAAGACATCAATGGTTCTATTACGTGAGATATAAAAAACTCTTGGGCATGTTTTCAAAGAATTTACAGCAGCAAAAAGACCGGAGAGGTGTTGGGAGTGAAATAGCATAAAAATAATTCAGAGCACTGACCCTCCTTTCCTCCCCAAAAGCCTGGTGCTTGAAATACCAGCGGTGGTGGCAACAGAGCTGAGAGGAACAAGCCACTGCCCTAACAGGTGGCAGGACATACCTGTATTTGCTTGGCTGTCAGGTCTTTAGTGCCTCTAAACACGTAGCTCTTAGAAATCCCTTCACAGCTCAGCTCGTGAACCTGGATCATTCTGCCAAATGTGACAAGCCCCACTAGAGCGTCAGCAGGCAGCAGACTTAGGGACATCTGGAGAGACTCCTTCAGTGCCTGCAAGTCCTCCTCTTCCAAGCACGTGTCGACAACATACAGGAAGATCAATGGCGTCTGCGGGCCTCGCTAATGTGGAGAGAGATGGATTTATTAGGCTTGTACATAAGCTAGGTGACACTTTGTCCAATGACTCCAGACAAAGAATAAAATGAGCCCTATCTCAAGCATCTTACACGAGTGTTCTTATTTCTGTTAAATCTTAAGTACAACAAATACATACAAAAGATAGAAAATAGAATACAATTCTGGAGACCACAAACTTGCCTGTGAATCTTACCTGCACTATATATTCAATTGTGGAAAACTGAGGCATAAGTTCAGCTGGTTGGTTGACTTCAGATATGCCTGCATATGCTGGAGGGAACTGAAAAATAGGACCAAAAATTAGGACAAGTTGCAGGGCAGAAATGTAGGGCTCTCCTCTGCAGTACAGAGGCTTCCCTGCTTATGATGTGTTTATTCAATTCTTTATTTACTACCAACTGCACCAACCTGGTCAACTCATCAGAGCCCGTACTGCTGCTTTGCTAAGCACACACGACATTGGTCAGCACTACCGACAGTTACTTAGCCCAGTGTAAGTTAAGGACAGCACTAAAGCAGCAGCCACATTAGCCAAAACTTGTTTAGCCATGTGACTGCTTCTGATCGTAAAAGTCTACCCAAACCTAATCAATTTCATACTCACCAAGAACAATAAATGTCACGTACCAAAAACCACACTGGAAGCACATGTGACAAAATGGCTTTTTATCTATTTTCTGTGTTCTCCATGCTATTAAAACCACTGGCAGAACAACTGAAAATAAGCAAGATTTCATATGTAACAGACTCATCAGCAAGCACTCTGGCCTGGGTTCAAGAAGAGAAAAGACCACAAGACGAAATCTAGAAAGGTGGAATTTCTGCTTCTTTTAGCAGCCTTTGCACAATAAGGTCATCAATAAAATGCTTAATGAAAAGACAAAAATGCTGATCATTCTTTCAACGTACCTGATTTCTCTGAAAGCAGAAATTACAAGCCCAGAGCTTAGCCCGATAGTCAACTTGGCTGCAAGGGAAAGGTGAGGCATCAGTATAAGTACAGGAACAACTTCACAACCCAGCTTCACGGGTGTCTACACTGATGAGGAAGAAACAAAATACCAGACACTTCAACTTGATGGATAGTTTTAGGGATTCAGACTCTTGTTCTAATGCCAGAAGGCCTGTAAGCTCAGGCAGTCCTCCTGCTTCCAAGTTTGCTAGTGTGAGGGATCACCAACAGATCGTCAAAGCTTAGGATGCAGTAGGCAAAGGTTTGCATCTAATCACTCTTTCACTATGCTGAGGCTTATCTCAGTCACCTTACTGTTTGTACAGCTGCAGCACACAAGTACTCCAGTCATAGAGCAGCAGAAGCCATTCACCCACATACTGTACAAACACAGAACAAATTAGCTGTTCTCTGCCCCAAGGAGTTTCCTCTCCTCAACCCATTATGACATACTACGTTGACTGCTAGTGCAGTGAAGCCTGACCTTATTCTTCCTTCATGGGTTTGACCTCTTCCTACTTCCTCTTGCTAGTCTTTGTTTTTTTTTGCAGCCCAAAGCTATGCTCCGAGGAAGTATGATAGCAACATGACTTTGTGACAAAGATTATTCCTCTTACTTTCTCAGCAAAACTCCAAATAAAACTGATACTCATACTAGACCTGGCCTATGAGCAAAGGGATTTATAGAAAGCAAGAAATCAAGTGAACATCACAGCCCAGAGGATACCACCAGTATAAACAGCATCTTTGTTTCACCGTAACATTCTCTAGGATGGTAACAAGATTGCCAATTTCCATATTATCTCCAGCTTAACAGCCTCCCTGAGGACACACCTCTCTCCTCAGGCTCTGGCAGCTGCAGCAGTGGGTAGCATTCAACACACCTCACCAGGCATACAAGGCTTTCAACGTACTCAGTATATCTAAAAGAAAGAGGCTACCAAGCACCATACTGAGAAAAAAGGGGAATTAGGAGTAACCATAATTAAGGTTGGAAAAGACCTCTACTACAATCATGATGTCCAACCACCCCCATGCCCACTAACGATGTCCCTCAGTGCCTCTCCATGGTTCTTGAACATCTCCAGGGATGGTGATTCTACCACCTCCCTGGGTAGCCTGTGCCACTGCCTCACTGCTCTTTCTGAGGATTTTCTTCCTATATCCAACCTGAACTTTCCCTAGTGCAACTTGAGGCCATTTCCTCTCATCCTATTGCTGTTACCTGGGAGAAGAGGCTGACTCCCACCTCCCACAACCTCCTTTCAGGCAGCTGTAAAGAGCAATAAGGTCTCTCCTGAGCCTCTTCTCCAGACTGAACAATCACAGTTCCCTCAGCTGCTCCCCATAAGACTTGTGCTCCCAACTCTTCACAGCTTTGATCCCCTTCTCTGGACAGGCTCCAGGGCCTCAATGCCTTTCTTGTAGTAAGGGGCCCAACACTGAACACAGCACTCAAGGCACAGCCTCACCAGAGCTGAGAACAGAGGGATGATGACTTCCCTGCCCCTGCTGGCTGCACTATTGCTGATACAAGCCAGGATACCATTGGCCTTCTTGGCCATCTGGGCACACTGCTGGCTCGTGTTCAGCCAGCTGTCAGCTCAGCCACCCACATCCTTTTCCTCCCTGCAGCTTTCCAGCCACTCTGCCCCGAGCCTGTATCGGTGCATGGGGTTGCTATGGCCAAAGCACAGGACTCGGCACCTGGTCACGCTGAACATCATCCAATTGCCCTCAGCCCATCCACACAGCCTAGAGACATCGGGCACACTGAGATACAAACCAGACGCTCCCCAGCCTCCCCGACCCCCCCAGCTCAGAGTTGCATACCAGAGTGGGTTGAGCACGGCCTTGCAGGTGGGCCTGCTGCAGAGCACGGGCTCGTACTGCACGGGCGGCAGGTCCGGGCGCTCCCGCAGCGGGGTCAACAGGCAGGCCAGCGGCACGACCATCCGCGTAGCCTCCAGCCTGCTGGACGGCCACACGTTCCAGCTGAAGCGCACGCCGTCGCGCTCCTCATTCTGCTGAATGAACTCCAGGTAGGTCGCCATGGGGCTGCAGCAGCTCTGAGTGCAGAGGGGAGGCCGACCTCAGACACACTGCAAATACCAGCCCTCCCTCCTCACAGAACGAAAGGCCGACAAAAGGCTCCAGTGACCTCAGGTCCCTCTGCGAACGGCGCTGTGCCGCAGCTCACAGCCGATGCCCCCGTTCTTTCCGTCAGGGGCAGCTCGCGGCCCTCATCCCACGCTTCTCCCTCAACCCCGGCTTCCGGCAGCACCCACCTGCCCGCACAGCCGCCGCTCTCTCCCGGCAAGCCCCGCGCGGCCAGCAACGCCAGCTCAGCGTTAGGGGGCTGCCCTCACACAAGATGGCGGCACCGACACGACACGACCCGCCCTCCCGCGCCGCAGTTCCACCGCCATCTTGATTAAGGGCATCCCGCGGCGCCGTTCTGCGTGACCCTAACAAACGTAGCGGCGGCTGTGGCGTCCCTCACTCAAGATGGCGGCACCTGTACGACCCACCCTCCCGCGCAGCATTTCAGCTGTTCCACCGCCATCTTGGTTTAGGGCATCCCGCGCGGTATTCTGCGTGACCCTAACAAACGTGGCGGCGGCTGCGGCTTCAGGGAAGCCACGTTAGCTAAGGGCACTACGGGTCTAGATCCAATGGAGAGAAAGGGTGCCCCTACCAAACATGGCGGGGAGGCGTCAGCTCCCACAGCGGCCCAGGGGGAGGAAGTGGAAGCGGGTGGAGGCGGGGATGATGTGTCCGCCATTGCGGCTGCGCACAACGGCGCGGGCCAGGCGTGCTTACACAGGGTGGCAAGCTCACGTTACTTCACGTAATGGTGTGTGGGCGTTGTGGTACGTTAGCTAAGGGCGGCCCTGCGGCCAGCGACAAATAGGCGTGCTTCCCGTTTGGATAAAAGAATTTAAGAACAGGTTTCAGGACTTCCAAAAAATTGATAATTTTTTGGTATATTTTCGACGTAAATACATCACTTGTGAATTCTCAAATGGAATGTGTTGGGTTAGCAATCAGACATTCAACTCAAAAATCTGATCGTGTCTCTCTACCACACCTTCATAACCTCCCCTCACCAGAGAGAAGCACCCCTCCCTTCACAGTGACACCTTATCCACATCACCACAAATAAAATTTCTGTTACTTACATAGGTAAGTATATAAGCACTAAAAGTAATGCCTCATATTAATTTCCATGAAAGCTACAACAAAGAGTGCAATAACACTATTTAATAGAGCAAATCCTCAGCTACAAAACACTATTTTACAACACAGTCACCACCATTAGCTGAGTCACACAGATGAGCTGATGTCACTGTCAGCACTGCTGAAATGCACCACCCACTGCCTCACTGTGCTCACATCCACTGTCTGGTCCCCTGAAACGCTCAGCAAGTATCAATGAATATCAGTGGGTACCATTTTCTCCACATGCAGGAATTCAGTTCCACACCTTTGCTCCATGTGCATTTCCATGGCAGACACCATTGTGTCAGACTGCCCCTCTGCTGCCACCTGTCACACAGCAATAACATGTAACGGGACACTGGAGGGAAGGTTCAACCTCTACTGCCATAACATCATCTGCCTCTGATGTTGTGGGCCAACAATATAAGACAGGAGGCATTACTTTCAGAGCAGTCCTCATATTTTATATACAGCCCAAGACAACTCCACTCCATGAGGCCCAGGCAAGCTAAATGGTTGGACACCCATGGCCTAAGAGCTCTCCTTTTGGAGTCTCAGAACAGCCATACCCGGGTGAGGCAGAAGATGGCACTCAAAGAGCACCAGGTAAACAACCATTGCTCCACAGGTCCAACAGAGGTGAGAGGTATAAGCACACTAAACTGAAAAAAAGAAAAAAGGGAAATCTAAATAGCCAATCAACCACAGTTTTCACTATCAAAGCTTTAAGTTTGCCATTAACGTCTTAAACTTTGGACTGCAAAGGCTAGGCACGTTAAACAGTACCTGCGAGGTGTACTTTCTCTCCATTCACAGTACAGCCTGACACTGCAGTTAATGCTTCTGGAAACATTAAACATTTACATTTCATGCCACATTGTAAAGGGGACAGCTTTGCCAGGTAGAAGAGAAAACTGAAGGAAGTCAGGAAGGAAAAAAAGATTGAACTATTAATGTTAACTTTTTATATTTATTCCCTTTTTGAACAGGCTTATAGGCCAGGGAGGTTCATGAAGATCCGGAATGACAGAAGGATCGTCCCTTTCAATTAAATAGATCAGACAAGCTCCTATTTTACAAATAGCAAAGAGAACATGCTTTACTTTTCCCTGTAGGTACTTTTTTTTTTTTCCTCCAAATTTGAGACATCTTGTTACAACTGCAACACTATGAAATAGCTTTGTGGACCACAAAGGTAAGGCCATCTAAACCAGATAAATCCAGTACAAATGAATGAGAATTGAGAGGGCTTAACAGACTAGCTCTCCACTCCCTACAGCCATTCACTAAGAACAGGCTCTCTCTCCTTTTTCTCATTGTCAGTAAATATGGTCATACTGCATGAAGTGACATACTTGCACGATGTATCATTTCCATGAGAGCTGTCTTCTAGCTGAAGCAGAGCACAAACAATTTGCGTTACCTCTGCTGCAGCAGGATGCAGACTCTGCTGTGTTAGGTTGCCTTCAAAAGAGGTAATCCCAGCCTCACACCTCAGTGAAATTATCTTTGGCCACATAACAGATGCCTGAAGCTGAAGTTAAGATCAGTGAAACGAGCAGCAGTTTTCTCAGGCTTCAGTGTGCTGCGTGGTTAAGGGCAGCAGAGAAAGAACAAACATTTCATAATTTCATCCCCCACTCTGTGACAACACTTCTTCCTCTGTAGAAAGAGAGATGTATCCCTGTCACCTCAAGAGACAATGCTGCCAACAAAAGAAAGAGCCGGCTGTGGGTGCACACACTAGCTAACACCATCAAACTTGTTCCCATTCCATTCTAGTAGCTTGTCCTCCAGAATTCTGTCTATATTAGCCAACTGCTTACTACTTGGAGTCAGAATTCCTTGCTTGCTGAAAATTCAGTTGCAGAAGCGCTTGGCCATCACCCTCCCAGAAACGTGTCCTGGAGGGCTTATTTTCAGACAGAGTTCTGAAAACAGATAGATGCAACGGGTCCACCATTGTGATCTACCCCACTGATGGTTTCCCAGTGCCAGAAAGCTATCACAAAGATAAAGTGGACGTGTATACATCCTGCAAAGCTAAGCCAGAGGTAGCAAGTTATACTGAGACCTGGCTCTTTCCACAGAGTTCGTGTATCTACATTGCCCTGTATGGTGACTTACCACATATGCACAATATTCTCATTTACGAAAATGAGCTGACTTTTCAAGATGTTGTTTGATTACAGGACAAGGAAGAGGTGACGTAATTAATTTCCCTAACTGTTGGTACAAAAGCCTGTTTACTTCCAAAGCAGGATTTGAACACACATTTCCAAAGACAGTATCACACCTCTAATGCTGCCAGATAACAATAGTCAGAAAGTGTACCTAGTTGTCTCAAAGAACAGGTCTGTGTTCCAGCATGTCTTTGGCTACCATGAAAGGGCAATAGGCTTATGAAAACACAGTTAATACATTATTGCCAATTCATGAGTCCAGAGATGCGCAGAGAAGGAGTATGAGAGGCTATGCTCAAAAGAAGCACAAATTCGCCTGCACTAGAAATAGTGTGGCCAGCAGGAGCAGGGAGGTAATCATCCCCCTGTACTCAGCACTGGCAAGGCCACACCGCAAGAACTGTGTTCAGTTTTAGGGCCCCTCACTACAAAAAAGACATTGAGGCCCTGGAACGCGTCCAGAGAAGGGCAACGAAACTGGTGAGGGGTCTGGAGCACAAGCCTTATGAGGAGCGGCTGAGGGAGCTGGGATTGTTTAGTCTGGAGGAGGCTCAAGGGAGACCTCATTGCACTCTACAACTTCCTGAAGGGAAGTTGTGATGAGGAGGGGTTTGGCCTCTTCTCTCAGGCAACAAACAGGACCTGAGGAAATGGCCACAAGTTGTACCAGAGGAGATTTAGATTAGACATAAGGAAGAACTTTTTCTCTCAGAGAGTGGTCAGGCACTGGAATGGCTGCCCAGGGAGGTGGTGGAGACGCCGTCCCTGGCAGTGTTCGAGAGGCGTCTGGATGAAGAGCTACGAGATGTGGCTTAGTAGCTTGTGGCAGCAATGGTAATGGGTGGACGGTTGGACTAGATGATCTTGTAGGTCCTTTCCAACCTTGTGATTCTATGATTCTATGAAATTGGCTCTACATCACAGGAAGATAAGACCATGCTTTTTGATGGCATGCCAGTATCATGCCTTCTTCAGATCACAAACCGTATTTATGTACAAACAGCTGTCACTGGTACTTTTTGTAATCCTCAGGGCATTCAGACAGCCTATAACATTTTTCACTGTACCTGAATTACCAGGACAGAGGAGCTGTTTCTCATCTGGAAAACACATCTTCACAGAATACATACATTCAGAATTTCAGCTGACATTTATGTGCATGATGCAGCTGCCAGAACACAGAAGCACAGATTAGATAATCCTGTAGCTGTCAAACAGTAAATGCAACAGAAATATCACCAGATCCTGACAGCAGTGGAGAAAACGAAGCACAAAAATAGATAAGAAAAAAAATCAAATAAAGTTTTAATCATAGATTATAGCAGGTAAGAACGACGGTAAAGAATCATTAATTTCTATTTTACATAGGGAAAAAAGTGTCAGCTTTAGGACTTAAGCTCCCACCAGCACTATAAGGCTGAAAGCAAAGTTTAGGATCTCATTCTTGGCAATGCTCATTAGCAAGTTTTTCTGATCAGCTGATGACTTATTTTCTTTCAAAGTAAGTGCCTTTTGAGTACTCAACACAATCCTTGAATGTGATGCATCACCACCCAGCACTTCTCAAGTCACGCACCCACATTTTGTACAAGATGGCATCTATGTTTTCACTTCAGCCTTGATCTTCAGTGCTGGTTTGATTTTCAGTCCACTCATAGGACTGCTCACACAACTGATGTATTGCAGCTTTGTGTTTACTTAAAAAAGGCAAAGGAACTTCTTATCTTGAAGTTGCTCACAAATTTAGAAACTGCTTTGTCATCTTAGCTGTGAAGAATGAATCGAGCTTACAGTTTTCTTTCACCTTAAAACTCCAGCCATTCTGTCATATAAATACAGTTAGATGGAGAAATCTCACCACCTTCATGGCAATCATCAAAAACCTGGGAAAGAAAGACCTGTGTCAGTAGAGTAACTGTATACAGCAAGCATGAGTTAACTAGAAGTAGCACTGCTTTGTGTTTCCTTCTCTTTTCTAAGTAGAAAAGCAGTAGTCTAGCTGAGAACAAAGTCTAGGAAGTTCAGTGCCAGTTCTTAGGAAGAGCAACGTGAGCACAACAAAGCAAAACAGATCCCACTGTAATAAATGATGCATCAGACACATCTGGCAATTTTACCTATGAATCAACTCATGATCCTTGCAGAAGATGCCAAATGCTAGACAGATGTGAGTTAGCTTTTAAAAATAGATATAAACAGGCAAAGAACACACGGTCAGATAATAAAAAGTTATATTTTAGAACAGGCTGAACTTGAAAGCACTCTGTAACACACAGTAAAGGAAAGAGTCAGCATGCAAGGGGGAAATCATAGAAATGTCCTGGGCTAAAGGCTCTGCCCCTTACACCATAGCTAAAGCATCAACAATGATGCTCATGGGCATCATTGTTGCATACTTGGCTGAGAAACCCACAAGAATCACTCACAGGCATAGCCTTCATTCACACCAGCTGACCATTTGAAGGACTGTACCCAAAACATGCCATGCACCACCTATTCATGTACAGAATTTGTTACTTACTGGACAGAGTCCGCAGGGTGTCCTGACTAATCCAGTGGGTTGTATGAGAGGACTAACAGCTCTGTACAACTTCATCTGTCCATCCACACTGCCCACTGTCCCTTCCTTTGCAGCAATAATAGTCATCTCCACTTTTCCGTCGTATATTAGTGTATTTAAAATGGTTTCAATGTCTTCCATTGACAATTCTACCTAAGGAACAATTTGTAAAATAAATACAGAAAAGACGTATGCCACTAAGTCCTGCAATGGGGAAACAAGAGCAAACCCCCATGAGTAACAAATGCTTAAAGGAGCCCTTCTAACTTGTCCCCGATACAGGTACAGGTCTTACTTGGCACTTGATAGGGTTGTGTAGATACGAAAAGAAAAGCAAACGAATGCCTCTCCTCCCAAGACTTTTTGGGTTACATTAGCCTTGACTGGCCCAAAAGAATTTTCCTATGCACCTCAAGCCTCTACATTATCTTAGCATGATACATTTCTAGTCCTACAACAAAACAGTTGTGGAAGAAAAAGACAAGAGTACTGAAGCCTGTTGGTGGTGACCAATAATGGCCTCAGGTTGTGAACGCTTTTACATGTCTTTGAAAACCCACACATACGGACTATCCTGGAACCCCATACAGCACCATTGGCAAGCCTCAAAAAGCAACAAAGCAGCAAAGTCCACCTCCACTGCAGTAACCGCAGGAAACTAGAGCACCCACCAAACTTGCAGGATCTAACGCCTGTAGCTAGTCATGTACTGACAGTTCTGAGCGGGAAGATTAATTGATGCTGACCTTACTGATACCCAGCTCACAGATGTATTTCCACACCTCATGGGAGGAGGCAAATGAGCTGTTTCTCTGTATCATGGGGTTCTGTTTGCTCTCTCGAGCTGCTTCTGCCTGAGGAAAAAAACACAAAGACAAGCTGTAGTCAGCGCTGGCTGCCAGAGCTCTCTTCACAGCTCAGTTCCGGGCAGAGTGCAAAGTGTTGTTTTGCAAACCATTTCTGAGACATGGGGTTTTTTAAAATCATTTAAAGTTATGTCCTCAGGACTGATGTATGCAAGATAACGAAGTGCACATCCAAACATAATTTTACACTGAATATGACACAAAATTTACATAGTAATTTATACTGATATGAAGGAATATCTGCATTTTTGTTTTGTTGGCAAAAAAAAAAAAAAGTGTTTCTGCTGTAACTGGTGCTGCTTAAAATATTTTTAATGAAACAGAAAAATGCTGCAATCTGCCTAGGACTTGGTTAGTGTAGAACAGGCTTTTCTCCCAGCCGGACTAGAGGAGATTGTCTTCTAGGCAGAGCTGACTGCCTGGTGCATTTTACCCTCTCAGAAATGAGAGCTTTGAGGAAAAAACAGTGACTTTTGCTGGTTTTTGGTTTTTTTGTTTTAGTTATTTTTTTTTGGTCCTGTGCCTTTGCTGCCTAGCTTGTCATTGCAGCTGGGAAAAGGAAGGTTCCACTCACTGTAAAGGGTACAAAAAAGTGTAATGCTTACAGAAAGCACTACGGAAAACTTAAGCCTCGTCTGTCACTGGCTTTAGAAATAAAAGAATTACTTGCAAATACAAATGGATTTAGTAGTGGTGCTTACCTTACTCTGTAGAAATTTAAAACACTGTTGATTTAACACCTCCACAAATTCAGACTCGAAGTCCTGGTCACTGTACCAGGCCCCACCGGTCACCGATCGGTCAGGCTGCAGGTTATACAGCATATACACCTTCTTCTTGGATGCCTGGTAGAGAAAGGACACAGCTCTGAATACATGAAAGTAAAATCTAAGGTACAGTAATAATAGCTCGAGTCAGCTGGATTGATGTGTACAACTCCTAAATAAGATGGACATATAGAGAAGATTTATACATTGCTAGTACTCAACAGGCCCTGCAACAAGACAGCACCTGAGCTGGAAACCAGGAGAGTGCCCAAATAACATGCATGTGCCAGCGATTTGCAACTAAGCAGGTAAGGCAGAGCAGGATGCTGCATAAGCATCACAACGGAATGACAAAAGTATTGAAAAGAATAAGCCCTACTCTGGTATGTGGTCTATTTACATATAAGATATGAAAATGCTTGAGTAACTGGAACAAAATAGAATAACCAAGACTGAGACAGAAACAACTGTTTAAACACTTGTAAGACAATACATATCCGGTATCGATCAGGTAACTGAAGACTGTCTGGGGATCTTCAGTGAAGAACAACCTTACAAAGGCACCTGCAGCTATGTAACTGTATCACTGCTACCACAAACAGTTACAAATGCTTCAGTATTGGTTTAAGAGATACCACCTTGTGGTATAAGCATAGCAAAACTGGGACCAAGGGAGACAAAGTACTCATAAGCAGGTTGCTTATTTAGATGGAAACAGTGGATGAAGATGGTAGGTGGATGGTAGAAAACTGAGTCAAAAAACAAAAAAGAACATAGTAGAAATACAAGTCAGCAATCAATAGAGGGAAAGGTGCACAGATGGCAGGAGCGTGGACGCCTACAGCCAGCAGAGATGCTGACCTATAAACCTAAAAGCCCACCAGGATGCTGGAAGCAAAAGTTTTAAACAACCCAGACTCTTCAGTATGTTTTATGTCCTCAAGAAAGTGTATGGAACAGCAGGGAAAAGGGAACAGAACTGTGACAACAGTTTTGTGTAATTAAGAATTAAGAGCGCTGAAACTGTGATTTGATAATAATGGTATGTCATTAACAGTAGTGTGAACAGTAATAGAACAGTATATTAATAGTGATGTATTTATTACTTGTATTATTAATTCATTTGCTAGTGGTATGTTTATTATTTATTAAGCATTATAGCCTCTTGGATCTGGTACACCTCAAACATACATTATAAATGTTCAGAGTGAAGTGCTGGTACACGTGCAGTGACAAAGCTGGAGGCAGAACAAGGTTTCTCCACTCCCTGTTCCATGTTCAAACACGTACAGCATGTAGCAAACATTTGAAAATGTTAAAAAAAATCAAGTCACAAACTACTCACTGCCACAGATTTAACTGCTTTAATTAGCTTCTTGCTTTCCAAGTTTTTCAGTATCTTGTTGATCTCCGTTAAAGGCAAATTACTTTTGTACCTGATGTCCCTGCTCCAAATGCCTGTTTAAAAAGCACAGAAATGAACAGAAATTAATTAGGAGAAGCAGGTATTTGATTCTGTAAGGACTCACAAACCAAAAGTCACAACATTGCTTGCCAGCCAAAGGATGCATTTCCAATCCCACCACCCTCAGCAAGAGGGAGGGAAGGTGAAAAAGAGGATGAAATAAAAATCATCTGACAAAACAGAAGAAAAAACACCACAGTCACCATCTCCATCTCTGGGAGCTCTTATATGTACACGTCATTTGGCCACACAGAATTGTTCTTGCATGTTTAGGTAACCATTGTTTGCTTTAAACATTACAGCCAGTTCTACCAGCTCTTTCTCAACCAGTGTGCAAAGACTCCTAAGAAAGCCTAGTTACTAGCAGTTGTTTCTGCTGTTTGTACAGTTACTAAATCCAGTAGAGATATAATGTTGTCTTTTAAGTAGAGATTGTTTTGTATAGATTCCTCAGTTTCACAGTCCCATAAATAAGCCATAATTCATATTCTGAAACTTCATATTTTGAAAGAGGTCCCAAAAGGTCAGACCAGAGAATTTGTTATTTTAATAGAAAAATGTGTCTTCCTTTGTTTTTAATAAGTGGACACATGGAACATTAGCTACAGACTTGTTAAGTGTGCTCTTTATTTTATATCTGTATTGCCTGGACAAGAATTTAAAAGTTTGGACAGAAAAAGTTCTATAAACAAAGTCATTACCATTCACCATTGTAATTTATTTAAACTACCTTTGTTGCCTGCATCTTCTATAATTTGGTAAACCAGCTTCTCTTGATTGTCGGAGCCTTTCATTTTACTGTGAAGTAAAACAGATAACAGGACTTTTTTTTAAGTCTGAAGTTTGAAAGAGGGTGGACTTATTTTAAACCAAAAACAAATACTATGAAAAAAACCACAACACACAAAGGAAAAAAGAAGCCCTACACAATAAACCAGCCACTGGCAAATAAAATACACGACACCAAATCTCTCTGGATCGTTCTGAGCTTGCCAGTGAGAAGCCACAGTAAAGATAAAACAGCACAGTTGAAAAAAATAATAATATCAGTAATTAAAAATGAGGGTAAGCAGGAATCACTCAACTTCTCTTAACAATGGGAAGTTTGGAGTCATATATTAACACAACTGCATAAGGTCAAACACTTAGCGCATAATTCAGGATCAACTGTCTCAACAAGGGGACAGCAGTGCTCCGAGCTCTACAACATGCCTTTTCACTGGTCTGACAAAGCCTGAACTTAGGAACTTTTTTCTAATGCACTGGAAAGAGAAGTTGAGATGCCTGCATAGAAGATAATTTTGAAGGACGTTTCTTTCTAGAAGTAAATCCTGGCATCTCCTACTCAGGTTCACATAGGCATCACAAAACATGACTTTTTTGAAGGTACATTTTAATAAATCAAATAAAGAGCATGAACAGCAGATCAAGTGGTCTTCTGGAACTGCTGTAAGTGCTGAGGAACAGAACTACAGTTGTAGATGGTGTGGCCAAGCTTTCGCTGGCTTTCATCTGAGCATACATATCTGCTCGCACAGATCACTTTGCCAGATAAAGAACTCTGCTAGTAAGTTACAGCTGGAGCCCCATGGTAGACTCTGTGCAGTAGAAATCATAGAACAGTTTTCAGGATTGGCTCAGGGGGGTTAAGTGTATCAAGCAATTAAATTCTGTAACATCCCTGTTATAGAGCCCACATTAAATTCCTTACCACATTCCCAACAACGCCACATGTCAGTTGCAGAACTGTGTTCAAATATTTATTCCATAAGCACAAGTCTTACCTTGCATTTTGAGACTCTTTGATTCTATACAGGAGACCTGCATTGCTCCTGAGAAGGTCCAGTTGCCCCTGTGGGAAACAGGCACAGCACATTAACTTTCCTTCTAACAGCTTGTTTTCAGAACATGGCAAAAAATCTCCTCAACTGTTAAAGAAAATAAATTTACTTTGTATCAACTGAATAAAGAAAAAGGAAAACAACATTTCTAACTGCTAGACACAACAATATCCTTGAGGATATTATTTTTCCCCTATGACTATCCATTTATCATTAGCTATCAGAAATAACAAACACAGTTCCAGCCTCTTCCCACAACATGGGTGCACTTCCCATCGTTTCTCCTAACTTTCACCTTGTACAAGGGACACCGAGCTCTTGTATACTTCCCACCAAAGTGCTCATTCGCGTGGGCATCCAGATATCAAGTGAGAGCTCTACTGGACAAGAGCATTAAACAATTCTGATATCCAGTGGAAGAGATGGGGGTTCTTATTTTGTTGGTTATGCTCTCAGTTTTGTAGAGATCACCGGAAAACTGTCAGCTAGGTTTGAGAATGCCTCACAGAGGCCAATTACTCACACAACAGATGTTAACTTTGTATTACAGAATGGAAAGAGTATATTTTGAGGTATGTTTTAATAAGTAATGGTGATCGCTGTAAGTGGTCATGGTGGTCACAAGTGGTTATGAGAACCAAAATCAAGCTGTGAAAACTGCCAATTATGGCAAATGACACTAAATCCAAGATGAACTTCCTAGCCCTGCCTGGCTGGGTGCTATCATGCAGCCCATTTACATCGAGAGAGCATCAGGCTGAAGCAACGTGAGGGAGTGGGGAGCACCCTACCATGGAGAGCAGCCTGTTGATGGCCATGGCTCGCTGCTGGGCCTCCATGTGGGGCATGTCATTTTGGATCACCTGGTCCGTGATGCCGTGAGGGAACTGGTGACACAGCTCAATGATCCTGGCAGAGGAGAGATGCAGTTAGGGAACCAAAGACTGTTGCATCCAAAACCAATCCACTGAAAGGTTATCAGAGCCAGGACGTAAGGGAAGGAAAAGAACAGCTCAGGAAGAAGTAAAGACGAACCACTTCTCAGCCACTGCCACTGAGGAGACACAGCGCCCGGCCCTGCTTCCTACAGAGACACTTCTCCATCTCATGGTAAAACGGCCTCAGTTCTTCCTGACGGCGCTGCTGCTCCACTTAATATTTAGGCTGATCTCTACAGCAACGCACCGGGCCCCGCCGCTCCCCGCCTCCCCAGCACTACGAAGCCTTTCCCGAGGACAGGGGGCCAGGGCCCGGCCCAGCGCACCTGCTCTCTATGTCCACGGGGTCGGGCACCTCCGGCTTCACCTTCACCTCCGCCATGACGGCGGGCCGGCTGCGCTGGGAGATGCCGTCATCGGGGCGCGGCGGGGACCGGTTGCTGAGCAGCGGATCGCGGCGGCGCGTTGAGAAGACATCATTTGTGCGCGACGGTGCCGGTTGCTGAGCAGCGGGACGCGTACGCTGAGACCGTACTTTTGTCGAGAAAAATCATCGTCTGCTTTTTTGTTGTTGTTCTGTTTTAGAGATCACTGCTGAGAAGGATGACGGCGGGCTCTGTCTCAGTGCCGCAGGTCATACCCCTTCGGATCCCTCTTCCAGGGAAGGCCAAGCACCGCATAGACTCCAGCACTCGGGTAGAAATAAAGTCAGGTACGAACTGCAGCTTTGCCTCTGTAAAACCTTTTCTCCCGTGATCGTTTGAACCTTTTAGCCTCCATTCTGTTGTTTGCAGGTAATTATGGTCTTCATGATCTTTATGATCTTCCTTAAGTAACCTGGAATATTAACTATTTGGATACACCAAATATACTTGCACTGGCGTTTATTTTTTTACATTCAAACAATATTATTGACCCAGGGGTTACTTCGGTACATTAGTGGTCTCAGCTGCTTCCAAGGTCAAGCTCTGTGAGCGGTTGCATTTTGCTGTGACTGCATAGCCAGTGTTTGAAAGCACCCTGTGCCAGGCTCACCCTAAAGGCCGTCCCTGCATTCCTGAAACTCCACCTGTCATCAGAGGAGGAAACGCTTTTTCTGTTGCTAGAACAGACAAATTGCTGCAGTGTTTTCCTGCAAAACCACCTTATGGCTACTTTATGAAGAGAAATGTTGCTAATAATGAAATTGCAGTCATTTAGCAAACAGTTCTTCATGGGAGAAACAGTTTTGGTTCTGAACTTTTATGCAATTGCTTCGTTATGTGAGAAAATCAAGCGCAGTACTGAGTATTTCCAGGGTTGTAGAGATGGTGTGTTTTTTTTCCAGTTCCTGCATAGTTTGGCTAATTACTTTCTCTGTGTTGTTCAGATACACCTGAGGTCTCTATTTATTACACGTTAGATGGAAGTAAACCAGAACTTTTTAGGAAACCTGGCTATGGAGAGCATAACACTTTTAAGTATAAGAGTCCTATCACATTACCAGTTGGGAAAATAATGGTCAAGGCTCTTGCAGTTACCAAGTAAGTATCCTGGCTTAATTTAGTTCTGTTTTGGAAGGGACAGAAAGCAGCAGTGGCTTGGAGCTGTGCTGTTTAATGCAGCCTGTACTTAGCAAATGAGAGGCAGCAATCTCCCTGGCCAGTTTGCAATCCAAGTGATACGTCTGGGTTGCTTTCTCAATACTTTTTATTCATTAATAGCTTATGGGGATGGATTATCTCTAGGATGTTTATCTTCTGGGCTGTGGATGTAGGCCAGTGATCCCCAGAGGCTATGGGTGAGAGACTAATAATGTGCACTATACAGTGTGGTCAGAACTGCCAGAAGAAGAACTAGTATGATGTTTCCTGGGGTCAGAAAGCACCCGGTGTTTCAGCAGATTTACAAACACTGGTCTTCCCAGCAACTACCATAGCTTCTGTGGGAGGAGCAAACAGTGCCAGACCTCACATTGTAAGTACAGTGCTGCATGTGCAAGAGTAAAGTAAAAATAAAACACTCCGGAGAACTGGATTTTGCTGCACAACCTTTGATTTTCTCCTAGCTTCATGGTTAGTGACACACAAGGAATACATGCATTCTCTGTTGTATTTTTATCCCTTTTTTTTCCCAGTCCAGCTGGGAATCTGGGCTTGCTGTTAGCACCTGCAGGTAGCCTTTGCTTGTATCTGCACTGGAATATGACAGCATTATATTCCCTGTGCAGGACATGCAAAACCTAGGTCTGTATGTATTTTCATATATCACTATCTGAATTAACAATTCTTTCCAGTGTTTTATTAAGACATTTTCAGGTGCACCAAATAGATGGTCTGGAACGAAAGCAAATTCTAAATTAATAGCTTGTACATTTATGGCATTTTAATGTTACTGCTGTAATTTAACAAGTGAGAAGGTAGAGAAGGTAGGTAGAGATGGACGGTTGTTATATCAAATTAATAGTGTGCTATCTGCTGCTTGACTGGGGAAACGAATATGGTATTCCAAAAAGAAGAAAAGCCAGTGCTTTGTTGTCTGCAATGCTGGCAAACAGTAGTTACTCCAGAAAGCAGTCACAGCAGCATCAGGAGTTTAACAGGTAAAAGATGTTGAGGAATTAAAGTATCCATATGTTTTACTTATGTGCGCATAAGTGAGCGCATTAACTTTAATAATAATAACAAAACAAAGCAGAAGTTTTTGAGAGTATTGCCCAGGATTGTGCTTGCTATCTGAAGTAATGACTTGCAAACTTGGACGAGATGTTCCAGAAGATCAACTGTGTTCACCACTGGTTTCCTTATCACTGCACATGGTTTTATGGCATGCTTATAGCTTTGTGATCATTGACTTTCAGGGACTGCAGGGAGAGTGCTGTTGTAACAAAGGTGTTTCTAGTAGAGTACAAGCAACCAAACATCCTCTTCTCTATGGAAGATGATGACAAGAAGATCCTAAAAGACGTCACAACACAGGCAAGTTTTAGCAATTGTAATCTCTTGTCTGAATACAGAAAGTTGAATGTATGATAGTGTTTAGAGATTAAACCTTGACTGCCTGTATTTTTTACTTTCCCTGTTGCTCATCTTTGCAGCCTCGGTCCTTTTTATAAAATGAAATTTCAAGGGAACACATTTTTTTCTTTTCTCACTGTTCTGTCATGACCAATTCAGGTCAAATATATTTAAAATACATTTATCCTCTGAGCTTTTCAAATGCTTACAATGAAAATAAATACCTTAATATATGCCTTAAAAATCATAGAATCATAGAATCACAAGGTTGGAAATGACCTGCAAGATCATCTAGTCCAACCGTCCTCCCATTACCATTGCTACCACAAACTACTAAACCGTATCATCCAGGAGCCTCTTGAACACTGCCAGGGACGGCGACTCCACCACCTCCCTGGGCAGCCATTCCAGTGCCTGACCGCTCTCTGAGAGAAAAAGTTCTTCCTCATGTCTCACCTAAACCTCCTCTGGTACAACTTGCTGCCACAACATATAACAAATAACTATAGCAAGGAAGGATTAGAGCAAAAAACAACCAATCCTAAGTAATCCAAATGAAGTCACTTCTTAGGAGAAGGAAGATGGAATGTTTACTACAAAACCAAAGAAAAATGGAATGGATGTGGAAATCAAGCCTGCCTGGAGTGAAACACCCCGGGAATTTCAAGGTATGGTACTACTGCAGGAAATCAGAATAGATGTTTTTTTTTCTCTTAGCTGAAAATACAGTGCAAGCTTTTCATCTTGTGTCATCATTAAAATATAGGTGATTCTAAAAAACTTCTCAGAAGACAAAACATCCTCTGGGAAGTCCAATTTCCGTCTCTCAATATTGCAAATAGAGAACAAAAATTGCCTTCTATACATACCAGATTGCTTATTAAAAACAAAAAGATGTGATTCATTTCTAAGCAACATAACAAGGCCCACTCTGTATCTCCATTTGTGCTAGAAAATGACGTTAAATTGATGGGATTGCAAATTTATTTGCAGTAAGATTTAAAATAAATCCACAAAGCAGAAACGAAAGCTTGATAGGTTTTTATACATAAAGGCTGTTAGCCCGTGGTAACAGCAGTGGGAGTGTTCAAGAGCAGGGAGTCATATTAATGTTCACACATTAATTTACTCTTTAGAGCTCATGGTTTTTGAAAGTGCAGGAAGGAAGAAAAACCTAAATTGAGCACAATATAAAAAGAAGCTCTTTTGGAGAGGAATGAGGTTACTTCTAGTTTAATTTCCTGTAATTCCACGCAGTTTGTTTTAACCCAAAATATGGATGTGAAAATCAGTGATGAATGGCTAGCAATATGCCTTGCCTATCGAAGTTTAAAATTCGAGAGTATGTAATAGTCATATTAGCGTATATGTTAACTGTATGAAGTGAATACCAGTAGAATAACAGGTTTTTGATTTTAGACTTGGAAACAGAAAGAAAGACTGATCACAAGTCCCTGCAAGGACCACAGCTCCTGAGCAGCCCTTTGGGAACAGCAGGGTATGGAGAGGAATCCTCAGTACTACCAATGGAGTCCTTACAGGCAAGGAAAAGGGCGTGGGGGAAAACTGTACAAGTCTGTCCAGAAAAGAGAAAGATGTGAAAGTTTGTGATCATTTTCATATAATCTCTCAGAAACTACTGCCTTTGGCTGTACTGTACAGTGCTGCCTTAAGGTTATGGGTAAAGACACACTTCGATAGGAAAGCAGTTATCAATAAAGACAAAACCAGGCACCACAAATTACCAATGCCTGCACTGTTACAAATCCTTTTCTAATACATTACTGAAACTGCAATTGACAAATATTTAAAACCTAAGATTTAAACATCATGTCTTGGATAAGACCTTTTTTTTCTTTTGAAGAATCTCTGGGTCACTAATACAGCTAATGGGAGATGTATTAGGTATTCCTTAAAGCAATACATTTCAATGCACTTTGTCTCAAATCACATGTCTTTAGTTGAATTAGCTAGATGCATTTATGTGCATCTCGTATGCATTTGGCAAACAGTAATTAATGCAAAAGAATTACCTTTATTTCAGTTTGCCAGTTCTGCAGTGACCAGCCGGAAGAGCCTCGCAAGCACACAGGTGGCAAGGATCCAGAGGGAGAGAGATTTCCTCAGGTAAATGACTTCTGTTGACATCTTTGTTCTTAGAAAGAAACAGAGCAGTTGCTTCCAACAAGCAAGTTGATAATGCTGTGAGACTCTATTATAAATAAGGAAAGCAAAGCAGATACTCACAGTAGAAGGTGACACAGCTCACATCTCAGTAGACCTCATATGGTGAGTAAAAAAAATCATGAAACTTTGTAGCAGCAGCCAGAGAGCTTCCACCGTGCAAAGCTCTTCATTGTTCAGACTCCTGCACGGGACACTGGGGAATGGCCTGGTGAGCCACCATCGACTAGGAACCGCAATTTAGAAATCAGTGGCCTAAGTCCGGACGCAGATGGTTCCAAATTTTTCACTGTTATGCACCAGCACATCACCAGAACAAGATCAGCCAGCTTGCTGTTGTTTTCAGATGTGCATACTGCTCTGCACCTCGCCTGTCTGACCCCTTGGCTCACTTCTGCCAGGAATGTGGCTCTCCTATCCCGCCCGTGCCAGTGTGTCGCTTCCCATCCCCTGAAGGAGCACAGGTCAGCAAAAAATCCTAACAAAATGAATGCTCTTTGGAGGAACTTCCTCAGCAAATTATGTATTCGTTGTTAAGTCACTCTTTCATTTGAGAAGTCCTTATTTTTTCATTTTGTTCAGTAACTTCAGCAGTGGGCCCAAAGGAATTATTCAGTGGAGGGCAAAATTAACTGTGGATTGCTGTAGGTGCCACATATTTTAATAAGGACAACTTAATAAAAGTAAATTGTATTTTATTCACTTGTGCCAGGAAACATCACCAAATTCAGATTCCTCCTCATCCTGCAACAACGACCGCATCTTCAGGAGCCGCATATGCATCTTATTTCAGTGCTAACTAGTGAGGTCAGTTAGTTAGTAACTAGTACCTATGCCATAGCTGTAGAAGATCTATCTAATATGCCCAAAGATTTAAACAGTGGTATATGCGTGTATGTCAGAATACCCTGAGTTTTGCAGTGATGTCTAGAACTGTCCTCCATAAACTCTTCCCAGGAGATAATAACCCTATCTCTAATGAGTCAGCGGTGTTGTTTTTTTTCCCCTGTATCCTCAGAAAGATGTCTTGTCTGAGACAATGCTGTAGTTTCAAGAGATAACTGAAAATATTCTGCACTTCTGTAGTTAAGGTTCATAGTTACAACGACTTGAACTACCTACACACGTGTTACGGTAGCATTTAAATCTACTGAAAAGTAACTTAGCACCTTTCTGGCACACGTATCAGTAAAGCATTCTCTTTCATCTATGTCAGCTTTTATTTTTTGCTGTCAGTCCACTGACTTTGCTGCTGATATAAACTCTAATCAGCAAGATATAGAAAATGTCACAGTATTGTGACATTAATGATAATATTGTGGCAAACTGTCACAATATCATTAATGATCTCACGATAATCTTAATGATCTCCTTAATAAGATGTGATGTTTTTTTCTTTCAGATGGCACCATGTCTTGAATGCAGACATCTCGTGCCAATGAATACACCCACTTGCATTGTGTGCGAGTCACCAATAGATCCACAACTGCAGCCCCAAACCAACACCTGCTTTAAGGTAACCGAGAATAACTATAACGTAGTAATTTAGCATGCACTTCTTTAACAGGTGACAACTCCATGACTATTTTGATCTAATGTTAAATACCTTAAAGCAGCATTAAGAGTTAGCAGGGTTAAAAAACCTTGAATAGCAATAATTATTAAAGGCAAAAACACGTAAGCTCAGGCAGGCATGCTGAAAAGCACCTGAGGTAGAAGCCCCGATGACAGGAATGCATGGAATTGTATTTAGTAGGGATCATCTTATCAATTAAGTGTATTAAATATCTTCTAATTACTCTGCTTACCTCATCTGATTGTGAGTGCTCGGCTGGAAGGATCAGGGCAGTCTTGGTCAGTGATCTGAAAGTGCTGATGGCTTTAACTGGACAAAATTGGCCCTACAAAATACTCCCCACGTGCAGGCATGTGGACCGTGGGAACCTTCCTCAGTCCTGCTGCTGAGGGAATAGGTTGTGAAGAGGGGACTAATATTACACATCAGCAGTTGGTTGTGGAGCTGTTGATAAAAGGGTTTTAGTTTCTATGATTACAGGACCTTGCTTGAGGATCAACATTTCCTTAAAAGAGATGAGATCCACCTCACTAAGCAAGGCAAGGGTATCTTGGCTAGCAAAATATCTTTATCAGGCTGACCAGATAAAGAGGGCTTTAAGCTAAGAATAATAGTGGAAGAAAAGTTCCTAGCAGCCTTGTGAGGCAGTGGACAAGGCTGACAATAACAGGAACACATAATCAACAAAACATAGTTTTTGTTTTTTCCTTGCAAATATGGCTCCTTCTGTTGTGTGTGAGTGCAGTGACTGAGCAAGCTGACACTAACGATTTGAAAGGTCTGGTATTGATACTGGATCTCTCGAGTGAACTGTACTGTAGATTAAATAAAATAAAACTGGCACAAAGGTATGTAGATGTGTGACAATCAGGCAGCACAGCTTAGCAAAAATCTGAAGCCCACACACAAACTTGAAGCATCTCTTCTACTTGCAGAGCTGAATAACCACAGCAGTTTCTAAAGTAAAGTCCTCTTGCTATGATTGTTGTTCACTGTTTTCAAATACTGTGTGAAATTTATTCTTTCTTTATTTAAAAGGGCAAAGTAATTTGTCAGGCATGTGGCACAGGAAATCCTCTGCACCATAAACATTGTGTGACCTGTGAAAGCAAACTGCCTGAAACACAGATGGTAAGGCTTGTATCAACTGCGGTAGCATTACTGAAATCAAACCATAAAATTATTTGCTTTTCAAAGCAGAAGTCATGTCCCTGTATGTTACAAAAGCAGAGAATCCCACCCACATGCCATATTCTGGATCAGTACTCCCACAGACGCACCATCACAAAGGACAAGCTAAACATCATATAAATGTATCCTATACCTTCAAATTTCTCCTGTGGAAATCAGGACTGGAAATGCTATTGTCAAAACTCAGGATGCTCTTTAAAAACAGGTAGCTGTGACTCCTAGGGAGTATTCACATTATTTTTAACTGCAATAAAGAACTTGAAAAAGAAGATCATTCTCATTGATTTAAATTACTTTGTGAAAACAAAATCATCTTTTATGTTATTTTTGTTATCTCCATTTGCTGCTGCCCCTATGCACGTGAAGTTCCCATGTTTGTATTTGGCGCTGACTCTGCACAGAAAAAAAAGTAACTGTTCCCTCTAAAATTGATGTTTGCTTCAGGTCTCATTTTAGATTGCTTATTGAGTACCTTGGAAGAATTTTAGTTTCACTTCTGAAGAGAGAAATCTCGTATGAAAAGCTTAGGATACATTTCACTTCTCCGGGTTCTCACATAGAAACGAGAGAAGAATAACAATTTGAAAGTAAAAATCTGATCATTATGGCAACGTCCTGAGTTCTAAAACCATCAGTAGCTAGATGCAAAGGTCTCTGGTATAGCCACTGAGGTGTCATTTCAAAGTGGACTTCAGTGGGAATCTGTACTTACTTACCTAAGATGATCGTGTGTTTAACTGCTTCACTGAATGTAGGCATTAATATGTAACTGCATAAAGTTAGGCATGTGACTTGAATGGTGAGCTCTGCAGCAGCTAAGAGAGAAAGTTGAATGTTCATTGAACTACATACTTTACTGATAATATTGATTGGTGATAACCAAGAGTAATTCCTGAATAACTGATCATTAGTAATAATACTGATATTGCTGTTTATGATTATTGAATAATTTAGATGTAGAACATGTTTAGACTTGTTAGTTCCCTGAAGCAAAACCCAATGAAACATTTTAACGCCTATTTGTCCTAGCTAGGATCTATGTTCAACCTCTGGAAGTTTCAGCTGAAAAAAATCTTTCTTTTGCATACCCACGTAAATAAATTGTAGTTGGAAACATAGGTAATATGTAACTTGGACGAGGAAAATGTGTGCAAAAAATATTCACGTGGCAGATATCAACTGAGTGAAAACTCACTGTCTGAACACACTTTTGTGAGCATACAACAACAAAGGCTTTAAAAGGCACTGAGAAAAATAGCTTTTGTGTTTTGGATTTGAAAGTACACGTTTACCAGGAGAGAAACCTCCTTGTTGATTCCAAGTATACTTATACATGGGGCCACATGCATAAGTACTCAGTGTAAATGGACATGATTGCAAAAGAATTTTTTTGCACTGTTCTGTACTAAAACAAACAGTAAATTAATTAGTACCACATTTTATTGTGGCTTCGCAAATAAAAAAGTTGCAAGTTAGAGCAAAGTCAGTCAGTTGCTTATTGTATGTTGAAATAATTCCTTTAGGCTGAACTTTGTTATCAAAGCAGCTTGCTTTCCTATTTCACCTTATTTAGCCATTGAACTTTTCTTCGTAAGAACTGTTTGCCACCTAATGCTTGCCTTGTTTTATTAGCCCATGCTGGGAAGAGATCCTCCCCCACCTAACACCAGTCAGCAAGGGAAGACAGTATTCTGCTCAAAATGCAATCGTGTGAACCACTGTGATGCACGTTTCTGTGACTGGTGTGGAGCCAAGGTACGCTGGTCTTTTTATTGACAAATCTGTTTTCACTCATCTGTGAGCTGCAGCAATTACAATTTTCTCTTTACAAAACTCTTGTCAGATAGTACATAGCTTACTACTACCAAAACACTTGCTTAAAGCACACAGGATAAGGTAAATTAAAAATAAAGGCTGAGGTTATAACTTGACTCCACTTTAGTCGATGACTTAAGGGTTTAGAGATGTAAATAAATTGCCATGGGTCAGTGAGCACCACCTCACTCCATCCGTTGAGATGCAATAGCCACGCACTCTGCCAAAGTAATTTATCTATTAAGGGTTAAAGCATAGGCTAACCTAACTCAAGTTCTCCTACATCTGCTTTGGGCTATGATCGTCTATTCAGGCAGCTACCAGAGATGAGATGATGCGTGCAATTGTTTTGGCTGAAGGCCTTGTTAACTTAAGTAAAGAGAAATATATTCTCAATGGATGCTTGGTAAAATTTTTGCATGGTACAATCAGTACGAACAGTTTCTTTCAGCATGTGTTTTATTGATATAGCATTTCAAGGTAAGGTTATTTTCCCAGAGTATAATATTTTGTTGTTGTTGTTGTTTCCGTGAGCTGAGTCTACATAAAACTGAAAACATTCCCCTATATGCATACACAGGGAGTCAGTTCTGGGACCACTGCTCTTTAACATCTTCATCAATGACATCAGTAGTGGGATCAAGTGCATCCTCAGCAAGATTGTGGATGACACCAAGCTGTGTGGTGCAGTTGACACACCCAAAGAATGAGGTGCCATTCAGAGAGACCCAGACAGGCTCTAGCAGTGGGCCCAGTAGAACCTCATGAGGTTCAACAAAGTCAGGTGCAAGGTCTTGCACCTGGGTCATGGCAACCCTCACTATCAGTACAAGCTGAGGGATGTAAGGATAGAGTGCAGCCCTGCTGAAAAGGACTTCGGACATTCCAGTGGATGATAGCTGGACATGAGCCAGCAATGTGCCCTCACAGCCTAGAAAGTCAGCTGTATCCTGGGGTGCATCAAAAGAAGCGTGGCCAGCAGGGCAAGGGAGGTGATCCTACCCCTCTGCTCTGAGCTGGTGAGACCTCAACTGGAGTACTGCGTCCAGATGTGGAGTCCTCAGTGCAGGAGAGATGTAGACCTGTTGGAGTGTGTCCAGAGGAGGGCCACAAAAATGATCCAAGGAATGGAACACCTCCCCTGCAAGGACAGGCTGAGAGCTGGGGCTGTTCAGCCTGGGGAAGAAAGAGAAGGCTCCAGACTCTTTAGCAGAGTCTGTTGTGATAAGAGAAGGCTTCAAACTAAAAGGAGGGAGATTTAGATTGGATATAAGGAAGTAGTTTTTTTTATTATAATAAGGGTGGTGAGGCACTGGCAGAGGTTGCCCAGAGAGGTGGTGGAAGTCCCGTCCCCGGAGACATTCAAGGTAAGGCTGGACAGGGCTCTGAGCACCTGACCTAGCTGTAGGCATCCCTGTTCATTGCAGGGGAGTTGGACTAGATCTGTCTGAAAAAGTTTCTCTCCATATCATGGTGCTGAGATTGCTGAAGAGTCAATCTTGTGTCTGCCAGCGTGTTAGTCTGGTATCTTGGTTAATGTTTCTAATCTAATAGCTTTTCATAGTGTTATTTTACTGCCTTTTAATTCATGTAATAGCTTTCCTCTCCCAAACTGTGCATTGCTCTTCTGTAGTCACAAGTGTCTTTTGAACTTTCAGCCTGACCCTCCTCCATGCTACTTTACTTGTTTCAAGTGTGGTACAAAAACTCGTCCATATGCTCGGTTCTGTGGGTCCTGTGGTGTGTACATAGAGCCCCCATCAAGGTTGAGTTCTCAAAATGGAGTTCTCATGGATTCTGGAGACTCACTGAGGTTTTCTGAGGTAAGACACACAGAAATTCAAAGCCAGGCTTGAACACAGCTAAAAGATGTACTGCTCTGTACCAACAGTGGACTAACCTAACACCATTCACTTCCTTTTTGAGATGTTGTGCTCTGTGAGCATACCAAGAGCAAAACCAACCATATTTCTATTCCGAGAACTATTTTCTTCACAAATGTAGCCTTAACCAAAGGCTTTAATCCAGTCTTATTCTAAATATCAAAGTGAGAAACAAGCACCTTTTCAAAAGTCTTCATTTTTTAAGTAATTTTATCTTAGTACTTGTGAATTATTTGTGTCCTGCTAATATAAGGCACTACTTCATGCATGTGTGACACTGCTTTGAAAATTCTGTTCTAAGAAAAATCTGTGACACTTAGTAAGGCCAGCTAAGTGGCCTGATTCTGCTGACAGTCACAGAAACTTTTTCTTTCTCGATTATTTGTGATAAATTGCATCATTGTTACTGACTGGTAACTATAACCAACAGTTGTTAATGACTCTCCCTTCTAGCTCTGTCATTCTTTTACAGTTTTTATACTGTTTTAGCTGTAAGCCATCTAAATTATATTAGACTTTTCCTTCCTCTCCACCCTCTACAGGCTAAATCACTTCAAGCTCAAATTGCCTGGCAGCCTCTTCCTATTTCCTTGTCCAAATCAAGAGCAGAACTAAAAGAAACAGAAGATAAAGGAACCCAAACCGTTGGACTTTTTTACCCATCTAGCAAACTACTGGAAAAGAAGGAACTTGAGCTGGTTTTACACAAAGAAAAGCTGCAAAAGATGAGTGATCATAAGCCTCTCCTGACAGCTATAAGTCCTGGAAAAGGTTAGGAAGAGCTCTGATTTTATGTGATCGTGAACGACAACTCTTATTCAAAACAAAGCCCTGGATTATGACCTTGTTTTAATTCATTAGATTACAGTCTATGCAACGGGCCATCATTAGGCCACTGACTGACATCCTTACAAGTTTGTCTTCCAACCAGTCTCTTGCAAATGAAGTGCCTTAGAAATCCAATCACTGATCACCATAATAGCTAAAAGAAAGTGTGTCAGCAATAATCAAAATTGTGTCTAATGAGTCTGAGCAGTCTTCCTAGAGTGCTAGTAATTTGATTTCCTCAGATCCTAAAAGATCAGGGACAAACGTGTCCTATATTTGAGCTGAAAACCAGTGAACAACCCCTATTCCACAGTGAATGAGTACAGCAATGGAGCCTGTTGGGAATGTTATTAAACAAAATTCTGAGGCACTGAGGGTTGTAGCTCTTGAAAAATATGATGAGGCTTGTCTACGTGAAGAATTTGTGAGGAATGGTGTTGTGAAATAAACAGACATTTTGGAAGAAAAATAAACTGAACTAGGGAAAGGGATTCTTACAAGCATTACAAAAATAGGGTTGGTAAAAACTCTGAGAGCTCTGGTAGTCTCCATCTTACAGCTCCCAGAGGTATCAGTACATCACTCATTGCAGAGACTGTCCATCCAGAGACTGCTGTATCAGTACTGCAGTTTCCTTACTCCTTTCTTACTTCTTGGCTCTAAAATGTGACATTTTCTCTTAGAGACATCACTGTAGGAAAGACAGCACTTGACTTAACTCAGCATGTCAGAGCTTAATTTAATCAGAGATAATGAAGGATTGGCCCATAGTAGTGCAGCTTTTGACTTGTGAGAGAACAACTTTCACTAGGAAAGATTGAGAAGAAATTCTGAACTGCTTTTGAACAACCTCAGACTTGCTAATTCTTATCCAGTTAGAACAGTCACCTGTGTTGAAGCTGCATTCTCCGTTAGAGCCTGCCAAGGGCTGAGGAATGTATTTCATTCTGAAAAAATCAATATATGTCTGTTACATCAAGTCTTTTATGCTGTTCTCTTGTTGGTAAGCTTGATGAAGGGCTTGAAACTACATGCATCAACAGGACAGTATGCTGTCACCCAGCAAAATCTTTGTTATATAGGCCAAATACGTTCCAGAGATTTGGAGAGGCAAAAGAATGGGAATGCTTAAGCTTTTCATTCACTCTCCCATATGTAATTGAAATGCATGTATTTGGAGATGGAATTACATAGAGCAGAATGCCATATAGGCTCAGTTACTATGTCTGCAGCTTTCAGATTTGTCTTATTGTTAGCTGTCAGTGACCTCAAATCAACTAAAAATCTGTTCCAAAATGTACAATTGCTAGTTGTACTATTGTACTTTTAACCTGAAAGTTTCTTTGCACAGGGCCAAAGAACTCTGAGACACAATTTTGTTGTGAATAGAGCTGCCCTAGGAATGAATTATAGCCCATGGATGAGCCAGTATTCCACCTTTTTTTTTTAAGAGTATAGCTTCCTTGATTGGTTACATTTTCTGAAGAAAAATTCAGTCCTTTTTTTCTTTTTTTTATGTCTCTGTGAAAATCTTCTATTTTTAAAATAAATTATCAGATGAGTAGAAGAAATACTAATTGTAATGTTAGGGATTTTTCTCCTGCTTAACTCTCTCTAATCAGGCTACTGGAGAAAACAGCTGGATCACATTTGTGCTCACCTTAGAAGCTATGCCCAGAACAACCTTGAATTCAGAGCACTGGTTGGAGAACCTCGAATGGGAAAGGTAGGAGTAATATCTTCCTATGGAGCATCATGAAAAGATTATTCTGGCTGCTAGGCAAACACTGGAGTAAGCATCTCAGTTTTCTTTAGACCCTGACCCATTTCTGTGTGGAGATTTTTGTTTGTTTTTGTTGTTCCATTTTTCACTTAGTCTTTCACTGAATGTTTATTTCTGCCTTCTTTCCTACAGCAGTTTCTTTTCTTCTCTCACCTCATTTAGAGAAGTGACAGAAGCCAGAAGGCTCTTGCTCAGCTGCTTTTACAGAATCCCACAGCAGGCAATCAAGAAGAGGCCACTGACATCTATGTAGTTGTTCAGTTAAATAAGCCCTACTAGAAATAGCATTTGGGTGATATGCTTGCCCCTGCTCAGAGTTGCATTACACCAGAAGATAGCAGTAATTCTCTGTGGTTATATAGCCTACTTTGAGGATAAACTGTATCAGTAGTGGAACGGTGAATTCTTTTCATACTGGAGATAGGGCCTTCAGTGCACCAAAGTGCATTAAAATGATTACATTGTAACAGCAAGAAAGTAGAAATCGGAGGCTCTTCCTAAGCAGTCCTAGAAGACACAGCTGGGATGACAGAGATCATTCAGTCCCTGTCCTGAGGGAGGTTCAACTCTGCCTAAACTTTGCCTGACAGATGTTTGTTTTGAAGCTTTGAAAACTCACCAACAATGGAGATTTCACAATTGCCCGGGGCAGTCCTTTTCTGCAGTCAATTATCCTTTGCAGTTCAGCTGTGGTACTGTATTGCTTTCTTTGGCAGTCCTGCTGGATTAAGGAGTTGCTTCCTCCCTGAATGAAGGCTTTCCTAGGTGATGCCAGCACAAGTGGTTGTGACAGTGTCCTGTGGACTGGCTAAAAATAGCTGGGAAGAAAAAACATCAGTACTAATACAAAAGACAGTTGGCTTCAAGCAGCTGGAGGTGGGATGAAGGCAGAGGTAGGGTTAGGAATTCCTTAAACTGGCACAGCTACTGGAAAACTTTTTCTGTGTCTGACCTTGTTCCAGTTCAAAGTCAGTGCATCTTATCCTGTCCTGACTGATATGACACAGTAATGAAAAAAGCAAGTATAGCACATAGAAACCACTATAGAAAAGCTCATGAATACTAAAGTGAGAAACCTGTTATTTGGCAAGAGTACTTCTTTTGGGAGGTTTAGCAATTCGTCAGATATTTTGCACCCAAGCTGTATACCCACTCAGACATATTTGGTACACCAACATGTTCAGAAACTGTAATGCAACTATAAATAGAAAAGATACCTGCTTGATAAAGGTGGTACAGCAGGTGAGGTATAAGTCCAAGGCAACCTGTTTCCTTTGCTAGAGATGCTGGAAAGCCTGAGTTGCCTAGAGCAGCTACTGCTGCTTTCCTGGGCTTTTGTCATTCTAATATGTTGAAACCACTGCCCCCCAAAATAGCAGAAGTTATTCAAAGCAGATGCCAACTATCTGAGTGCAATGTCTCTTTTTCAGTTGTAATGCAGATTGGAAACATAACTGACCTTATCTTAAAATTCTCAGTCTACTGCAATATTACCATATTAGCTTCATTTTGATTATTTATAAACCCCTGTGAGCTTATATATAAATAACTTTGAGACCTTCTTGTAAGCAGTACTCTCCCAACGATACAGAAAGTTGCCCATGTCTTGTGACAGACTGCACTTCTACAGACTGATACAACTAACGCAGCAGTCAGTTCTCCTGGCATAGGGAATCTTAACAACAAGACAACCTTCCATACAACTGTAAAATCTAGGTTGAAATTGACTGTACTCTTATGGAACACAGACATTTGGCATTTCAGTCATTCTGATATTCCCAGCTACTCAAAATACCACCTGTTCTTTGCTCAGTTAAATGGGAAGCATTGGTACTCTATTAGAAACAGATAAAAGTCATGTGTGATTTTGTGTATTGGCTTCACCGTAGATATTAACAGCCCATTGGCATGATTCATTGTTATGTATTTTTTTGTAAGAGATATTAACAGTTGCTTGGTTGCTCTTTTCCTACAGATTACTTCTGCTGCCATCCATGAGAATGACCATCAAGTCACTATTACGCTAAATTATGCTCTTGCTATTAACAAGGTCAGTTTGGGGGATGAGGCCTATCGTCAGGCAGCTGGTGTAAAGTTGTTGCTAGAGCAGTCAGGGTAACACTGATATATTTTAAATTCAGGTCTAAACAAGGTATTATTTTGTTCAGAGGGTGTTAATTCTTCACTTCAGAGAAAGGAATCTTTTTTGTTTTCTTTTGGAGCTGGTTCAACAGGTATCTTTATCTGATAAAGCCAGGCTTCACAACCATGTTGCTATCATTTTGCATTTCATTAGTTTACTATTAATATTTACATTCTTCTTTCTAGTGGTGATATTTAGTCATTCTAGCACCCCTTAGCACCTTATCTTAGAACCTCCTTTTCTTCCTTCTGCGTATTGTGCTCTTAAGCACCACAGTTAATAATGTTCAGTAGTTTGGAGATCACATTCACCAGAACTCCTATATAATATACTATTCAAACACTCAAAATCCCTACCTCCAGAATCACCACGTTACAAAAATCACCTACACATTCATTTTCAGCTTTTCAAAGATGGAAATCTGCCATCTCAAAGATTCAAAATTCAGACTCTGTCTCGTGTAGAATCTTGAAGAGCTCACCTTGCCAAATGGTACTAGAGAAGCTGTATCACAGCACTTCATAAGTGAGGAATTAATCAGATCTTTCATCTGGCAGAGGCACTTTCATTTGGACAAGAATCTTAATTTCAATAAGTGCAGTTGTGCCACTTTTTTTTTTTCTAAATCAGAAGACACTATCACATAGTTTAGAAGGAAACAATGCATTATCTCGCCCGAAAACAGAGTTCAATTACACATAATCATGTAATCTGAGACTGATATTAAAAGCCTAGTTGTTTGGTTTTTTTTTAATGTGCAACACCGCTGTTTTTGTGCTACAAAGGTTGTAACAGCATAATATGATTAACTTCCTGCATTTGATGATTCTACAGGGTGTTCATACCAAACCAGTCAAGTTCAATAATCATTACCTGAACAGCGTAACAGAGGGCAGAGATGAACAGGATGGCAGTCCGACTAGTTCTGGTGAGAGTCTTTATTTCTGGCATTGTGATATAAATATAGCAGTCAAGAATAAGGAACTCCTGCTTAGAAGGTTAGACGCTGGGACAGGCAAACATATACTGGCACATTCTGCACCTTAAGTTGATCTTTAAGCGTCAAATTCTGTTTGAGTTGTGATTTCAGCAATGTACAGACTGTCAAAAGCTCACAGGTCTGCTTCACACCCAGAGAACAGCTGGAAAGGCCAATGAATTGTGGCCACAGCAATGTTTTTATTCTAGCAATGAAAATTTCAGATGCTTTGCATATTGTTTTCCAATAGGAGCCAATATTATCTCTATATTTGAGCTCTGCCAGGGACTTCAGCGTTGGTATGTTTGGCAAACATAAGAAACGATGAAATACATTAATTATAGACCTAGTTTTCAGAGACACTTAACTTACACCTCCCAGTGCCCTCCTGCACAGTGGTATATATATTTTAAAAATACTGGACATACATATATATTCAGTGTCCTCTGGTTTTGTTCTCAAGTATTTGGGAATTAAAAAGCATTGAAAGAATTGTAAGGTTTTTAGTCAAAACAATTAATGAATCCAAGTCAAACCCGATGAATAGCTGCAGCTAGTTAAGAGACTCAAACACTCAAACTCCGTATTTCACTGAATCTTCATTTCAAAATAGCAAGTTTGTAAGTCTGCTTGAGTGCAAGTCTTTTGTTAAAACCAGTCTGATTTGCAACAAATGTTTCATCACTTTCTCTTGTAGAAAAGTGATAAATATTGCTTTCGTTTCAGCACAAAATGAAATGTTTTTGGATAAATTATTTCCAGATTTTTTCCCCGAGTTCTTGTTAGGATACTGACTCTGCTTTGAATTGTTTGCTCGTTTCCCCTTCTGGTAGGCAAAGAAGATCATAATCTTGCATATTCAAGAGACAAAATAAAGAGAACAAAGTCAAGAACACTCACGGAAAAAGCAGATAATCTCCCGGTACGTATCTGCCGCTGGTACAGGAAAAACTAGATATAGAGCAGCACTAACAAGAAAAGGGCACCCAAGAATAAAAATAGAAAGCTGACCTGGGGAAATGGAGCTGGGTGGGAAGGAGACAGAAGTCCAACTTAATTGAAAACCTGAAAATTGATGGCTGACATTTATTTCAAAATTGAAAATGGTCAAGCTTTCTTCCTACCAAAAGCTTAACGAGACTATTCCTGGTTTTGGATTCATTCTGTCTTAATGACACAGCGTCAGGCCTAAATACTGTTGCAGAATGACTTCTTATAGGTTCTTCTAAGAAGCAACATCTGATGGAGGCATTCCCATCTTCCCTTGATGTTGCCTCCCGGTTCTGACCCCACAGGACATCCCCTTGGCTATACTATAGCTGCTGTATGAAGTCTGACTGCAAACAAGACAGGTTACGTGACCTGTGCAACAAGTTTTAGATTAGCTCAGTTTTCTCATCAAGCTGAGATGTCAGACAGCTAAAGCATTCCCTAATGCAAGAAGCAAACCTCTGTTTCCACTAGAGACCAAGCATTCAGGAAGCACTGCCTACTCTTTTATTCATTGTTTCAAGAGGGAAACGTGCAGTTATCTGGGCTTGGATCACTCAGCCTACTCAATAGGTGGAAGAAGATGTAAAGCTTTGTGATGTGAGTCCAGAGAAAATGCTTTGTCGAGTGGGCATTTGAAAAGGGGGGGAAGAATGTGGAAGGGTGGAAAGAAATAAAATGAAAAAGGTGTTGGTTTGTTAAGATTTAGTTAAATAAATTCTGTAAGGCAATTATTATTCATTTTCTAAGGAACATGCTCCCACAAGTTCTGGAAGCTTCAGACTTTGATTCTATAGGAAAGAACTAATGCTGTGTTTAATTTTACTGTCGTGAGAAATTCTCTGTACAGCCCCGGACAGGTGTATTGATGTAAAGCTAATCATTTGCAGATCTGTTTACTGAATCAAGACTTCAGTAGTGAGATATTAGCCTGGGTTATCCAACATTTGCTCAGATTCAGAAAGAAATTCCCACAGAAGGGTCCTGGTAACGTAGGCTCAGCGATATTGCAATCTTCCCTCAACTACATTGTGTGTGCATTTTCCAGCCTTCACCCAAATGCAGATATTCCACTTGTATTTCCAGTATGTGAAACGTTAGTGGCAGTTTTGTGTTTCCACAGCCGGAGTCCAGGCAACTACTGGATGAATTGGGTCCAAATGGGAAAGGAAGAATCACCTTGATAGAACAGTTGCTTAGTGAAGTAAGTTACCATTTCACCTTACAAATATTTGACCACTTACTGCATGAATATTAGCCTGGCATGTGATTTCAACTTCACGCTTAGGAGGCAACATCCTCACAGTACAACCATCTTCAGCTGGAAAGAACATTTTAAATGAGAAAAGTCTACTTTGCGTTTATATTATTTGTCCCCAAATTTCTATTTAGCAGGTGCATAAGGCGTTCTCCTCTAGGTTTCACAAGGCCACGTAGAAAAAAAAAATGAGTGTTGAGGGTAGAGTCCTTTATGCAGAAAAGAAACAAAGCACACATCCTCTGCTTTTTGGCTTTTCAGACAGCGTGGCAGTGTCACAGCACATACACCTGGCAGAGACCAGAGGAGCCTAAGGGCTCATGTTCTCTATCTCATGCCGCACCTTGACTGCGGGAATCTATTTTGACTACCCTTGTTATATACACATACTCTGGTTCTGAGCTAGGAGACAAATGTTCTCAGATGAAACATGAAGAATCAATAATGCAATTTGGATATTTCTGTCCTGAAAACAGAGAGCACTTGCCAGTGTAAATTGACATTAATGTTAAAGCACAGTGGAATAATATGGTTGTAACAGCTTACCTTCCTCCTACACATTCTAGGGAGCTGACCCAAACTGCACCAGCGATGAGGACCGACCTGCTCTGACGGTGGCTGTCCTTAACAGGCATGCAGAAGTGATCTCTCTTCTTGTACAGAAAGGTGCTGACATTGACCAGCAGTCAGGACTGTAAGTGAGCTGTGGTTCTCTGCCTCGGGTCTTAACCAAAAAGGTACCTGTATCGTTTCAGTTAGAAAATCTACTGTTCTATTTAATTTCTTTCCCATCAACTTCAACTTAGTACACTAAACCACATCGAAGCATACAAAATAAATCAGTGCAACTTCTTGTATATTCTTTATCTTCCTATTAATTTTCCTTAGTTTAATTTGTTGTAACATTTCCCTATGTACCGGGGTTTCCTTAGCAAATAAGTACATTGCTGACTCCTTCCGTGCAGGCACAGCAACACTGCTCTCCATGAGGCAGTTCTGCTTGGACTGGAGGGAGAGGAATGTATCCGAGCCCTGTTACGGTAAGTGCTGCAGCTGGGCATCCACCCAGTGTACCTGCACAGATCTAGCCAGCAATGCTGATGGACGAGAGCCTGCCCAATGCTCCGTGCTCCCCCCTCACAGCTGGCCTTGCAGGAAGAGGCATCCAGAAAGTTTAAGTGACTCCACATCAATGCTTACCTAGAAGCAACTCGACTAATTCCAGTAACTTGGAATGAATTTAAGTAGCTTAAAACAATCTATTCTTTACTTACAGCTGCAATGCAAGTATCAAAAAGAAGAATACAAAAGGGCAATCAGCATATGATTTGGCAGTTACAGCTGGAAGTAATGAAATTATTTCATTGTTTGCAAGTGAGCTTGGACAGGGAATGTTGGACAGCCTCACAAAACCAAGAGACATTGGTCTTGTCAGCATTTGATCACAACTGCCTTTTCTCCAAGATGGAGCTCAAGGTTCTCTGAATTCAAGAGAACTTAAACTCACACATCCAGTTCAGTTCGGCCTACAGACTTTGCTGAATCATACAATAAACTATGATTATTTTGTAAAACATTCTCCCGCTTATTCTCAGCAGTTCAGAGCATAATTATTCACTGTCTGTGCTCTGGTGAAGTTTCTTTTCCTTCCCTAACTTGTACAAGGAGAATGACCAACCTTATCTTAACAAGGCACAGCAACATTTCAAGGCGACCTGGTGAACGTTCCCAAAGACAGTCTGACACTTGAGCAATAGCACTGCAAGCTGGGCTTTGATGCTCTTATTTTTCCATTTTGAGGTTAAAACTGCATTCAGTTTGCTGTATTGCCTTCCACCTTTTGCTTATAAATGCTTCTACATGAGACAGCAGCCAACTCTAACAAAAGCTTGTAAGGATACTAAGCACACTACGGTTTGGTATTACTAGACATTATTACCCACCACAATCTTACGTCCCTAGAGTTTTAATCCTTTTTATTTCTAAAAGTATCCATAAGTACCGGTAGCATTCAGTACAAAAACGGAAACGTCTGCTAGCTCTCACAAGTTTTTGCAGCAGGGCTACCAGCACTTCCAAAATGAGAAGAACTGAGTTTACAAAACAGAATTTAAAAAAGAACAAATAAAAACACAAGTAACGGGAAGAATAAAAGAATCCCTACTGGAAAAGGCAATCTATGCAATGCACCAAACCCCAGGTACTTCTCGGACAGACTCAGGTGAGTAAAGAAGAATTCAGTGCTGTTTTGCTTCTCACAGGCGTGGCCATTGCAGATGTGGTCCCAGGAAACAGTTATTCAGACAGCGTGGCAGTGTCACAGCACATACACCTGGCAGAGACCAGAGGAGCCTAAGGGCTCATGTTCTCTATCTCATGCCGCACACCCTTGGCTACATCTTCAATATCAGTCTCCTTCTGAGAAATTGCTTTTTTCTGCAAATAAAAACAAAATCTTACTGTTACCACTGCACGGAGCACCAGTCGGTGTCAATACAGGGCCCAATAAGACGAGGGCTGGAAGCAGGGCAGGGCAGCGGGCACCACGCCGATGGGCAGTGCCGCAGCAGGGAGCCAAGGCCGGCTGGGCACTGCCGGAGCCGGAAAGCAGACAGCTCTTCCAGCCTCGGCGTAAGGAAAACGCCACACTACCGAGGGGTACTTACAATTACGTTTTTGGTCCGCTTTTTATCCAGCTTCAAGAACTCCTGCACCGTCAGGTTAGCGGGATCTTTTTGAAGAGAGGCAAAAGCGCAGCCCGCGGAGTGCTTTTTGTGTTCCTCCCTAAAAAAAACAACGCCCAATACTTCGTAACGGCACCAGCCGCCGCCCGCTCCCTTCCCCGGCCCGGCCGTGCCCCACCACTCACAGCGGGTCGTCGTCGGGCTCCCAGCCCTCCAGCTCCTTAAGGCAGAAGAAGCACTGCACCACGTCGGGGCTGTTCTCGCTGGGGCAGTGCACGAAGCCCGCCGCCGCCATCTGCGGGCACAGTCAAGGCCGTCAGCGCCACCCGGACCCCGCCCCCCAAGGAAAATCTCCCCCCAGGAAGGCTCACCCGCTCGGGCGTGCAGGCGCAGCCCTCGGTGAAGGGCCAGTTGCGGAAGGTGGCGGCGCGGGTGGAGACGAGGTAGACCAGCCATTCCTCAGGCAGCATTTCAGCATAGGTCGCCATTTTTTCAAACGGCGGCGGTTGGGCGCGCGGGGCAGGGCGGGAACGGAGCGGCGCAGGGGCTGCTGGGAGATGTAGTCCGCCCCGGGGCAGCAGCCATCTTGCTGGCGTAACGCCTACCCAGCGTTGATGAACAGGCAGGACAAACTGATCTCTAGCAGCTCCCTGGTTGTGAAGCATCAAAGCACACACAAGCACTTGGAGAGGTCTGGGCTTTGCTGTGCTCAGCCTCTGCTCCCATGTAACAGCAATAGGTCAAGAGGCACAAATGACATCTGGTGCTCAGCTTGCCTGCAGCTGCTTTACAGCTGCTCCAAAAGCTCCCTCATCCCTGTGCTCACCAAGTGAAGGCAGGCAGAGCTCCCTGGCAACTCTAGAGTGTTTCCCCAGGGCTGCCAGCCCATATCAGATCCCACACACTGCCTACTAATAGTCTGGCCTCATCCTCTCACCCTCAGAAGATTCATGCTGAAGGCAAGGGGTGAATTTCTGCTCAAACAATGCCTCCTTAGAGTGCTATGCTCACCCACACAGCCAGCATAAAAGAAGATACCATCTCTAACAGACATCTTGAGCATCCAAGATGTCCCACCTGCATTCTGAACAGGTATTGCCAGCTTCGTCAGTGCCCTTCAGATCTGGTTTGCTAGAATCCCTACACAAGTTACAAACGTCTTTTTAAGTCATGGCCACTTGTTTTTGCCCAAACTATCAGCAATGTGATCCTCAAGACAGCTGCACCTTCTTCTCACCAAAGCCATTGGGATCAACGGGAACAGTTCAAAGCCATTTGAGACTTTCACAGGCGACACTAAGGAACAGGATAAATTTTCCCAGAGCACGTTAAAATAATACCAGGGGATCAAAATTAAAGGCTACCATCCCACAGATGTGGAATACAACAGATAAAACAGTTAACTGGCTGATTTTCCAAGAATCCTGCCAGTGCTCCTGTGGGACTTCATCTCAGAGAAGCAGGAAGCATTCCTCTATTGGCCATACTTTGGTTTGCTAAGTGCAGAAAGACAACGGAAAGTCAGCTTAGCAAACAGGATAACTACAGATAGGCTCTTTCAAGGGAAGGGCTTTAATTCCATTCATAAAGACATTTTTTTCCTTTCAAAGTACAGCTAATTCCTAACACCAGTAACAAGGAAAATTTTCACATAGTCATAAAGCAGGCTGAAATGTGCATGGATGTTAGGTCACAATTCTTGGATGGGTTCTTATTTCCTCCCACTAACACTGGTTTTGATTGGATGAAGATGTACATTGGCTACACAAAAGCATAATACATGTCCACCTTCCTGCTGTTACCAACATGAAGAGTCCATTAAGGCAATACTATAGCCAAGTATCTAAGAGGTATACACAGTAGATTTAAAACAAATACGTTATATTTGTTGTGTAGCTCTCTGTGGGCCTTGATGCAAAAGGAACAAGACAGTGGATATGATTCATACTTAAAACACACTGGCCAGCCTTCAGTCAGAAAGCAGAGTGAAGTGCCAACTTCCTGCTCTTCTGCAGTAAAAAAAAATCAGAGAGAGAGAAGCTGCTAAACTGTATAAAAGGGCTACACCCTGGTATCAGAGTAACTGTTGTATTGTTTGTTGTTTTTTTCTTAAATTCTTGGCTATTATTTTTTATTCTTTGCTTTCCTCTTTACTTTGAGCCATGAAAACAGAGTCTAAATGCTTCAGTAAACTGGAACCAGCTCACCTCTGCTCTCTCCAAGCAGCAAGCAGGTTACTTCTACAAATCAGAGCCTGCATTTCAAACTTAACCACTGACTTTTGCTCCTGGTTTCTTCTAGCCAGAGTGTCTACAGCAGGCGGAGACAGATGCTGGCTGGAGCCTGTGAGGCTGGCTCTGTGGTTAAAGGTGAGCCCAAAGGGCTGATCTGCAGTATCAACAACTGGCAGATAGGCTGTAAGATCTCTAAGAGCTCATTTGGCAGCTGTTGCATCCTATCTCACCTAGCTGCAAACCCACCTGACATCTTGTTCCTGAACTCAAAACACTGCGTGTTACAAGAACTTCACAATGAGCACAGAGTCAACAAGGGTGAAGAATGCCACAGGGAAGGAACAGAACAAAGACATCTCTGGGCCTCTTACTTGGGATCACTCAAGTTCACACACTTCATTATTCCTAAAACACAGCCACAGTATTGCTATTTGGGCCTGTGCAGAGCTTTCCTAAAGTCAGAATCCAACTATATTCACTGATACTGCATTCCCCTTCATGGATTCAAGACACTGCTCCTAACAAAGCAATCAAATTGCAGAAACACTGTGGATGATTTAAGTTTAGACGTTCATTTTCCATAAACAAAACATAAACAAAAACTGTAACTTGGGATAGGCTTCAAAATTTGAAATCCATGGGGCTTCTCTGAAGTGACAAGTTTTGGTTTTTGTTTTTTGCTTTTTTTTTTTTTTTTTTTTCAGTGGCAATCTCCAAAGTAAGTGTCAGGAAAACTCCATGAGAACCTCAGTCTTCCAGTGGCTTCAGCATGTTTCTGTTGGCATTTCTGGGCCTCTCCCTCGGAGAGTATGAATCAATCCTCTTGGATTGCACTTGCAGCACACAACATAGCGCTGTTGATATTAGAAGTCCTACCAAAAAAGGCAAATGTGCGTTCCAGCTCTCATGCGACAGCCAGCATCCTCTGCTGAAAGCCATGGTAATACGTTGCTCAACAGGCTGGGCTTTTCACAGATCCCCCAGTGGCTCTGACAGATCAGCGCCGGAGTCTGAGAAAGAATGCATGCTTGCACTCCTTGCTGTCCAAGGGATAATATTTGTCATAAAAATCCAAGATGTATTCTTCAGTCTTAAATCCAAATTTTTGGTAAAGCAGCATAGCGGGGTTGCTCGCAGAGACGTGAAGGGTTACATCTTTGCCCATGCAGGTCTGCCAGGGGAGGAGAAAAAAAAAAGTATCACAGCAAGAGAATGAGAAAGCCTCTGGGGGAATGCGGAGGTGAAGAGATTCATCAGCTTTGGTATTCAAGTTACTGAGAAAACGTGAGAAAAATCACAGGCCTCAACACAGACGTTACCACACGTAGCACCAGCTGAAACATGAAGGCAGTACTGCTCTTCCTCAAAGCCTTTCTTTCTGGGAAACACGGACTCTCTGACAATGAAATCAAAGCTTTGGATTCTAATTTGTAAGCTTTCCATTGTCAATTTCTAAGTAATTGTTAATTAAAAATAATCTCAGTGTACTGCACTAATCTCAAATACTTAATGACAACAGCTTGAAGAAAAGACAAAACATGCCAAAGGATCAAGCGCTGTGCTTCTCCCCATCAGCAAACAGGGCTGAACTCTCTGGGACCGTGCTGTAACACCGGTGCACCTCTGGGCACTTCTACATTCCACCCAGCTCCTCTCCCATCCTGCAGGGCATAGCACTCACCTCCTGAGAAGGCAAGACAATTCAGTTCTGACAGCAGCTGGCATTGCTGAAGTTGCCATAAAGATCCAAGATTATCAGAGAGAAAGGTGCCCATATAAACTAATAATCCTTCAGTGCTTTAATAGCATTCTGTGTATGTTGAACGTATGGTAACTTTAAGTGGTAACAGGACTCAAGGAACTCTACACAGCATATCATTCAAAGTGAAAAGCTCTCACCAGGATTTAAGGGGAAAAAAAAAAAGTCAAACTGAAATACTCAGGAACCACTTTGGGGAAAAAGAGGTTGAGATCATCAAGAAGATACACTTTGGCACTCTGGGCCAGATGCATTAGAAGGTAATTCCTGAAAACAAGTCCATCATCAAAGCACTGTTTGCTTCAAAGCATTTTTTGTTAGATTATGCTGTTCCCAATAATTCATCCCCAAACTAAGCACATTGATCTTTACCTTCAACAGAGAATGAGAGTGCTACCCTCCATCCAAACAGCGTATGAAGGTGGTCTTAGCTACGAGAGAGCAGCCCCTGGTATCAGCCCAAGCTGTCTACCACTGACAAATTATTTTTGCAGCAATGCAAAAATAAATCTAACATGAGCCAAACACACAAGAGTGATGTCTCATTGGTAGTGAGTCCAATCAGCCTCAGCCCTGTCTGAGCCTCCTCAACATGATAAGCTTTTTGCTAGTCTACTTGAAAGTAGAATTAGGTTAATTGGCTATGATGGGTCCTACAAAAATTTGTGGTGATTTTGCACAGCTGACTTGCAAACATATCCCAGCCAGGAAACAGAAGAGTCCAGCTGCTGGATCCCTGCAAACCTCAGCTCACCTCCCATGCCTGTTCCCTCTGGGAGTTGACATCTCACATCAGCTGGCTGCAGTTCACAGCAATTTAGTTAAACGCTTTAAGTGGAGATGCTCAGGAAAGGCAAGGGGTGAATTTAAAATAGACTGCTCTTTGTGCTGACACAGGCTAACAACCAGTGAGAGGTGGGCACTGCAGAAAGCTTTGTTGGTAGAATTACCCACGGGTGGCCAAGAAGAGCTACTCTCAGTGGAAACTGCTTTTCCAAGGCACAAATCACTGTTTCCACAGATCTGCTAGAACTCACTCTCTCTTTAACCAAATAAATATTAGTAAAAGCAGTTTCAATGGTGAGTTTTCGCTAGTGCAACTAATTTCAACTAAAACAAGTTAAGGAACATTTCACATCAGCAGCTCTGCCAAGAGAGCTCAGGAAGTGCTAAAACTGGGTCCCGAGGAGGTACAGCTGGGCTCTGATAAGGACATCGGTCTGTACTCTTACTCAAAATTACACTGGCTTTCATGTAATTCAATTCAAGAAAGTAAACGGAATTAAGGACACCTTAATAAAAGTATTCATTCAGTGGTTTAATGAAGCTTAACTACTTTAACACAACTCCTTTAGTTAGCTCGGATTCATTTTCCCAAGCGTCCTTGTGCAACAAAGCCTGGTACAAGCCGGTCTGAACAAATATGAATGAGGTTGCAAACACTTATTCTTTATCTTCGACTCTGCTGGATTTTATCCAGCATATTAGAAGTGAAGGAGAATGGTTAGGATCAGTTAAGTGATTTAACACAACTGCACTGGTCACGGAATAAGCTTCCAGGTGTAGATAAGGAGAACTGCCATATATTCCAACTGCACTATTAGCACTTACTATTTTTAACTTCAGTTCCCAAATTTACATTATTACTGTTATGTGAACTATTGACCACTGGAAAATGCAGAGTTAATCCCAAGAGAAAGACCCCATCACCTCACTAATTCTGAGGACCTGAGCAACACGGTTACTCTTCCAAGCACATTTCAGTTTCTGCTTTTCAAGCAATTTCCCCCCATAAACGTTCCCACATGTTGACAATCTGTGCAGCTATGTGAGCAAAGAAAGGGCAAGGGGAAAGAGACAGAAAGGAGTAACACAACACTACCTACTCTTGAACATGTGTACATGCACACAGCAGGAAGAAGGGAGAGCTGATGCTTTAGCAAAGGCATGGGATTTTTTTTTAATTACCTGGATAAGATGATAAATCATGAAGGTTGCAATTCCAGCTCTCCTCCACTCAGGGTGAACAAACAGGAAAGAGATGTAAGCTTCATTGTACTTCACGTCTGGCACCATAAAGCCAAAGGCAATGATAACTTTTTTGTAAAGGACAACAACACTGAAGTCTGGATACTGTAGGCATTCTGACAAATCAATTCCTACAAAAAAAGAAATAAACAGTTGAAAGCACTACAAACCAAATGGAAAGCAGGGCTACAATGTCACACTTGCACGGAAATTCAGATTTTTAAGCCCTGTTACTTGATTTCTTCCTCTTATCCATTTCCAAGCCCTGTGATTGACAGATGTTTCAACCAAACACTTAAACAAGATGAGACTTTTGCCACTGATGACAATAGATGCAGCAGTTAGCATGCACAAAGGGGAAAAACCTGCTTACCTGTTCTGGAGAAAGAAACTAAAGCCAAATTAGCTAAAGGTAAAACTCAAAATCAAAAAAGGAATGGTTTAAAAAATATTTAAAAAATTAATAACTATCTCAGTACCCAATTAATCTTTCCTTGGTTTGTATTCTGAGCCACATCAGCAGTCTGTTGGATCCACTTCTAAACACGCATATGGATTAAGATACTTGCATATGCAAATATTTTCTGGATCAGGTCCCAATAAATCTGGGACCCCCTCTGCCTATGGCTCTTGGGGCCACAGTAACGTTGAAGGATAAAGGCTTGCTTCTTCACCCGCCTGTGCCCTGCCAGCACGAGGCAGGCATATACCTTTACTACTGCAACCTGCAAAAGCCAAAGGACCTGTCTGCAAGCAAAGGGGAGCAATATAAAGTGCATCAGCTACTCCATCTTCTTCCTCCTGCAAACTCTCTCCAGATGCAGCACACCTGAAACTGGGATTCATGTTTGGCAGCACTACCCACCTACAGTTCCTGTCTCTTTTCTCCACCCGGCCTTCACCTCCTACTGCTTCCTCCACTATCTGTACTCAGCTGTTTGTGGAGCTACCCTGTGAAGCTGACCACAGCTTTCAACACAATGAAAACATTTACTTTTAGCATGCAAATTATCCAACCTGGTGTCTGAAACAGCCTCTCTGGCAGTGGTGCTTCTTTGAGTCAGAGGCTGGAAAGAAACACCTTAAGTCAGTGGCTTCTGAGTGGAGTTTGTAACCTTAACTAACCACACTGCTGGTGCAGCCTAAGAGTATCTACAAAGCATGTTAGGGCCAAGCATTTAGCTCACAGCACAGAAGACTGCTTGGTAATTTGTCTGCGTAGACAGGCCCTACATGAGGTGAAGAATCACACTGTCTATTTCAGCCTCAAATTGGCAATCTCAGATATACCTGGAACACAGGGTAACAAAACAGTAGAGTATGTTTTCCAGTAATGTTTATCACTCATAATGAGATGTGAGACTTCAGAAAGCACTAGGCTTATAAAAGTGGGTGAATTATTTTCTTGCTCGAGAGTAAGGTGGGTGGAGTAAGATGTGGGAGGAATTGATTGGCAATAGGGAGCAGCGTTAATTATCTCAAGGCTGCAACTGACTGTGAAGTGCCTCAGAGCATGTCTGTACAGGAACACTACACTGCCCTGAGCGCTCTGGTGGTGATGAAACGGTGCCGTCCCCTCAGCGTGCAGTTATTCCTGTAGGAAGACGCTTAGCTCAGTACAGTTTACCACTTGTCTGCTCAGGAGATGTTTCCCATTAGGGCATGAAGGCACAAGATACCACCGGAGACAACAAGGAGGAATCTTGCTTCACGTCAGCTCATTTGGGGTAACTATCCGCCAGCTTGTTTCTGCCTTGAGATAAACAAGAAAAGCTTTGACAGGAAGGATTTGGAGATGTGTAAGAACTAAGGTCTGGACTCACTCCACCTGGTGAAGTGCCTATGACTTAAGAACTCAGTCAGCGAGACAGTGTCACTACTAGAAGGCACTGAGTGCACTGAAGCGCACTAAACACAGTTTAATGGTAGTGCATTTGATAGGTCAGGTTGACAGCTGGACTTTATAATCTTGTAAAGCCTTTTCCAACCTAAATGATTCTATTTCTCTGAACACCACTGCTATGACACCATCCCAGCTGTGCATCCCACCCCCAACTCATCAGCAGCTGCACCAGCCCAGTGTAAACCTGTGTGCTCACACAGACACTGTGCTTTATATCTCCTGAAGTATCACCTCCTCATTAATCTCCTACTAAAACAGATCAAGGTGCAATAATCTTATAACCCCAACCTCAGAAAATTTACACTGTGGAAAAGATTTTGATTCCTGTTTGGAGACTGATGGGAGTGTCAGCTTTCTGATTTAATGATGCACAGTCCCTAGTAGGGTGGAACACACACACGCTCCTTATGTTAAATAAAACAAGGCGAGTCCTGAAAAGCTTGATGAATGCGCAACCCAACTTGGCCAGAACTTCAAATGCCTTATCAAAAGAGGATAGACTATGACAAAGCGGTTCTGTCTCTGTCAGGACTGCAGTATCTTATGAGCTCTCAAACAACTTGGCATATCTTGCCTTTCACAAGCCATCTTCTCCTGGATTGTACAATTTGGACAATAAGTAGCACAAAGAGCTCTAATCCTGACTGCATCTTATGAGCACAGCTGAACTACAAGCAATGTTGAATCACTATCTGCAAATCAAAATGTAAAGCAAACAGTTATTTGGAATAAAGGCGTGGACTGTTTACACTGGGCTTTTCTAAATTAGTCTGCAGTGTTGACTCCTAATCAGAAGCTTCACTTCTGTTATTTCATAAGAGTTAGAGGCTACAGTCTAACTGTTGCCCCAACCCCACCCTATAAAGGGCAGCCACTGCCCCAGGATCTGACAATTAAAGAGATGATATATAAAAATCAATATTCAAACTCTCTCATACATTGCATACCAAGTCTTGAAGAAACAAAGAACACCGCACCAAAGCTTGCAGTAGTTAGTGTGATTCCTAGATTTCACTCCAGTGAGCATTAGACCTATGGTAAAAAATCGTTTACATTCAGCCCACTCCCAAACCTCCATGTGGATTCAGCAAAAGGTTCAACTGGTTTTAGTAACTGACTATTTCTACTGGCATCAATTGTGTTACTCAAAATAACCTGTTTCTTTAAGTGCTGTGCTAATTAGGGCCTAATTGCCCAGTTCTAAATGATCTCAAAAGACAAAGACACCAAACCCGTGTCTCCATCTCAACCACATTCCTATGACATCAGATAATGGTTTTCTAAGAACTGAGCCAGACACCAACTGAAGAAAAGTTTGGCCCCAGAATGCTTTTTTTTCTGAACAAAACCACTTCCTTCTTAGAAAACCAAGCATCGAAGGAATCTTACCAGGCCAGAAGAATTCGTGGCACATGGAGTTTATAGTAGGGATGTGATTAGGCCGAACGTAGCAGTAATCAATGGGCGCTTCTGGCTCAGCCTTCCAGTTGAGATCATTCCTGTGTGGATACGCCCAGATTTCTGCCAGCAGCCTGAGTTTGGGGGGCTTTGTCTCATAATCACGCCTGCCATTTAACATGAAAAGCAAACACAGAAGGCAAGTAAAGAACAATGCCACTGCAGCCCATAAAATATTTTCTGACATGCTCAACTTGGAACAAAAGAACAGTCTTCCATTCGTGTGGGAACACAGCATATTGCTCAGCAAAAACACTGTTGTGTCAGAGGTCGGGACACTTGGATCCACAGCACATCAAGGCAGCCTGTCTTTACAGCAGCACCAAGGATATTATGGGTCTGACCCAAGAGCAGGCACAACTTGCATCAAAGGACCACGGCAATTCCTCCTCTGCCCTGCCTCCTCTTCCCTTGGAGATTCCCCTTTCTAATGCCAGTTTAACTATTCAGCCAAACGATACACTGTCTTTCCAGAGTTACCGTAGGATACTGAGCTGTACAGCAGCAATGAGTGAGGATGGCTGCCCAAGAGCAAAGCATCACCTCCCACAAGAACACCTCTTGCTCAGAGGCCAGGAAAGGTGGACTGTTGTTTCCCAAGTGAATAGCAAATTCAACCTCTGACCACCTGTACCTGATGTACGGTTTCAGGACACGGGACGTGTAAGGACTGACAATGCTGTGGTCTGACAGCAGGTCTTCTGAGCCTACCAGTCGATACAGAAACTTTGTTGTCTGCTGTCGATATCCCTTCATGGCAGGCAGCACTGTCTGCATGTACAAAAAAGAAAAAAATCCAGAACACTTCAGGAAAACTAGTCAATGACTTAACACAAAGGAATCATAATAACAGAAAGAATAAGGGCCCCAGGATGACTGTCCCACCTCAGAGGACTGCAATGCACTCACAGATTCAGCAGCCATAGCTATTAGCTGCACTTACTGCTCAGCAAAGCACTCCAGGTGACCTCTTTCCTACATGGCATGAAAGAATAGTTGGGTACTGCCACAGTTTTTTGGGAAGGGCTGGAGTACAAATACATAGAAATCTGTGGTACTTATACTGACAGACAGCTGTGCTGACTGAGCATTTCCTGAGAAAAAAAAAATGGAGCTTGTGGAATAATCAGTGGGTATGGGTACACAGCTCCAAGTCATAGTAAGCCTTGTTCATATAATCCTTTCGACTTCCCAGGCCAGATATTCTAAAGGTGAGGCTGCTGTCTGCAGCAAAAACTCTAAAACAACCAGAGTCAAAGGATCACTTAGATTTAATGGCACTCACTTGGTATCTGTCCAAGATCCTGAAGTCCTGACTAGTAGTTCTGTAGGTCGCTTGCCCTACTGGGGACCTGGAAACACCTTCTTTGGCTCCATAAATCCCATCAACCAAGAGCAGCGCAGCATTCACGACCTGGTCCAAGTCAAAAAGCGGCAGCCCCCTTTCCCTCTTGGCTTGCCTGACTATCAGCTTGCGCCTCAGTCTCCGGGCCTCTGGGGTCATGCTCAAGGCATTGGGACAGGCTTCCAGTCTCTTCAGCAGCAGCTTCTCCTCATAGATACTAACAGAGGTATGCTTGGGAGCTCTGGGTTTGGCATCCTTCTCCAGCTGTGGTTTCCTCTTGTCTCGTCCTCTCAACTGCAGAGATGTGTTTGACTCTTCAGGATCTTCACTGTCACCTTCCATCCTTTCTGTTTTTTCTTCCTCACTCTCCACTTCTTGCTTGATCTGCTCAGCTGTCTTCACTTTCTTTCTACTTGCTATCATGGTCCCAGCACCAGCAGTCCCACTCGGGGGGGGCACATACTCTATTCCTGGGTCTATGACTCCATCTCCTTCCATCTCCTCATCATCTGCTCAAAACACCAAAACAATCCAGGAAAAAAAATGTAAACATACAAGTCCCATTGCAAAGGGGGCTCTTGCAGAACTTTTCTGATAAGGAAAAATACTGTGGGTTACCCGACAGGCTCAATTTTCTGTATAGTTCTAGGCCTCCAGATTTGGGGCAGAGGATACATTAAGGAGTCCAATATCGGGGCACAGAATCAATCCTTCTAAGGTATCTTGCAATTTGGCATCCAAAAACATCACACACTGAGCTGGAAAGCTCAAACATTAAATTGCTGAAAATTCCTGAACACTGGGGATCAAATAGTCAAGCTGATGAGCTATCTTTAGCTAGCATATCCCGGAGAAGCTTTGTTTAAAGTGAAGTAACAATTACGAGTCACAAAAGAACAGTGTTTGTTGTTCTGCAGAACATGATTCAATGAGTCATGAGGGAATCACCTAAGTTGTGCCAGGGGAGGTTTTGGTTGGATATAAGGAAAAATTTCCTCTCCAAAAGAGTGGTCAAGCACTAGAACAGGCTGCCCAGGGAGGTGGTGGAGTAACTGTCCTTGGAGGTGTTCTAGAAACGTTTAGATGTTGTACTAAGGGACATGGTTTAGTGGGGAAATATTGGTGGTACGTGGATGGTTGGACTAGATAATCTTGGGAGGTCTCTTCCCAGCTTGGTGATTCTATGATTCTATGACTACCTTCCTTCCAACAATAAGTGATGTACTCTCTATCTTCTAGATTAGAATGAGGTCTGGCTCCCCAAGGAATGCCAGCATTCACTACGAATCACTACTTTGCAACCATCTTAACTTGAAAAAATCCTGCAGTTCTCTGAGAGTTCCTTTTTTTAATGTCTCTTCGACAACTACGTGCAGCATATTATTAAAAACATAGCAACTCTTACCATGAAACAGGGCCTGTGGTGGCATGACATCAGGGATGAGATCTGCTTCTGAGAGAAGGCTAGGAGTAGCCGAGTGCGAGGCTGGTGTGCCAGGAGCAGAGAAGTCCAGAGATGGGGAAGGAGAAGGGCTTGTCAGAGGAGTGCGATCTGAAGAGCTCAAAGAAGAAAAGTCAATCACCTCTCCTTTCTCCAGGACAATATCGGGACGACGGCCTCGACTGGAGAATTTAACAGGAGTGGAGGAAGTACTACGGTCCAGGAAGCCGGCTGCCTCCTTCTGGGCTCTCCGAATATCCTTGGCTTCCTGAGTGCGAGACCTCTTCTCCTTCAGCTCCATGGCTGATTCGACTGGATTGCGGCTTACCCGTTTCCTGAGACCTTCTACAGTAATGATGGGATCCAGAGGTGGCTTTGAAGCTGCTAAAGAAGTAGCTTGCTTATTCTAACATATACTTAGCTCCTGCAATCACTGTATACGTACTATATAGTGATAAGAACGCACTGCCTTGAAATTTGAGAAGACCTATTTTCAAGATATACAAGAAATTTACTTCAAGGCATGTAGCAAAGTCTATGCATCATTAAAACCTCACTTAAACCCTGTTCTTGCTCCTCTATGCTGAAGGGAATTTGCATTTAGTGTGGACAAAATGAAAACAAAATAAAACACTCCCTAGGGTAAAGAAGAACAGAAGAATCACAGATTTCAGCTGCAAAGGAAAAAAATACCACCAAAATAGCCTGCACAGATCTCAAAAGCCTTTAAATCAGTTAGCACAATGCAAAAAGGAAACAAAATATAAAAGGCTTTTCTTTTAAGCAAACTTTTGTCATGTTGTCCAGCTCTGTCAGCTCTGGCCCAGCTAGGAACCTATACCCCACCTGGGAAACAGTTACCTTTCGCCTTTAGCGCAGATGCAGACAGCTTTTCTCCTTCAGGTTTCATTGTTGGGGGTTTATTATGAACCAGTTTCCACCACCCTGGTTCTCCAAACTCCTGGGCTCCTGAGCGGAAATACAAGGGGCTCCCCACAGAGAGACAGCCAGCAACTGTGCTCCACCATGTTGAGGTCTTTTTCCTACAGCGGGAGATGTGAAAACAAGCATTAGGTCCCTACTCACCAGCTGTGCCTTCACCCCGAAGCATCCCCACTCCTCAGAGATGGTAAGGGCAGAGGGCTGCAGGCACTGACACAGCGGGGTTAAGTACTCCCTAAATTCCAGTTCTCCAGGAGGTAAAGGATTAAAGAATTTCATCTCAAACAGAGAACCATTCTAAAGGACAACCTACAATGTATTAATGGGCTCTGACGTACAAAGTGCTGTGTACCTATGTTCCATAAACGCCACGCAAATTGAGCATAGTGAGATGTTATTTTTCTTCTTTTGGCAATGAGTTGCAATACACTTATCTGACAGAGGACAGGCTAATTCTGCCACTAGCCCCCCTGTGATGCCCTTTAAATCTGGGAGATTAACATCAAATTTCCCAGTTCAGAGTCTGGAGTGACTAGATCTGGCAAGCATGAACATCACAGCAGTTCCTGATTACATATATGGTTTAGCTGTCCCTGCTCCACCAGCGGCTAGTCCAGGCAAGGAGGGAACCAACATACTCAAGCCAGTAATCACTTCATCTGAAATCAATGAGAGCAGGGACTACCCCGCCCATGAGGAAGGTCTCAGGAGACAGCAGCAAACACTGGGAGGCAAGGCTCCCTGAGCGAGGGACAACTGGCCATCAGCTGCTCTCCCTTCAGGGCCCCACTGGTTTTCAGAGGGGACTAACATTGTTGGGTACAGAGCAAGGAGGCACAGGCATGCAATGAAAGCAAAGCCAAGCAGCAAATCTAGGTAGGGAGAAAGACCAGATCTCACAACAGAGAAATCCTTGGAGACAGGAGGAAGTCTGTGAAACCAGTAAACACACAACTTCATAGGCTTGCTGGCTTCCTTTCCTGCCTCCATAAGCACGTGCATCAACAGTGATATTTGATTTTGACAGTGACAGTATGCTTAGAAGATAACACAACATTCACCTATGCAAGGCACAAGACACTGTCACAGAAGGTTACCATTTATGAGAAGGGTTCTTACTCTAACAGCTTCCTCCTCAGCACACACCGACTGAAAGAATTTACCATACTGTGTAATACCTATTAAGAGCTATTTTATTAAGATCCAAAACAAGCTAAAAGACAAAGCCCAGTTCCCCTTTGTCGTGAACTTGATCATACAAGCTTTGGAGCTGAGGAACAAGGTACTTTGCTGAAGCTCTTTTTTCTTTGAAGTCCAGGCAGATGACATCAGGGTTAGCCCATCCACTGTGAAAGTTTAGTCAGACTGAAAAGCTTTGTGGGTTCATGCAGTATCTAAACGAAGATAAGACATACATCCAAAACATATGCAGCTACACTGCTACATTTTTTATTTCGTTTTCCCCCCCCATCACATAGAGAAATGCTTATTCTTTCTCAAGATTACCCCTCATGCCTACATTCAGGTTCTTAGTACTAAATACTTCAATTTTCTGGCTAGCTAGACTCAGAGACATCCCTAACTAACCAGGACTCACGTTGCCCACCTGTACACCGGTTTTAATTCATTCAGCTCACCAACCAAAGCTTCCAGGACACAGCATGTCTTTACCTGTTTCCTAATAAGAAAGTCCAGTGTTTCTCAATAAAAGCACAGATATCTTCTTTCCATCTGAAGTACCCCTGACGGCCAGTTCCTTCCAGAGACAAATTGTACATTGCCAGCATGACAACCTGGAACAGAAAGTGGTGGAAACCAGTGCACCTTTTCTCCTTCTCCCCACCATGTGATGCTATGCACACACAAATCTTTGCAGCCTCATAAATATCTTATTTTTGCAACATCTCTTAGGCAATTTCTGCAATCCTTCTTTCATGCTGCCTTTTCTCATCTCTCTATTGTTAGACGAACATTCTTCTGTCTTTTTCCCCCCCAGAGATTTCACCACCCTAGGGGAATAAAAGCTGCCTAATTATGCAGGTTTATGAAGAAACAAACTGCTGCAGAGAGTAATACAGATCTATTATATCGCACTGGAATCTGAATGCAGTGTGGAAGTATGAACAGTCTTTTGAAAAAGACAAAAAAAAACTGTGACAAGCAATCCCACTACCTCATTCATCAGAAACACAGGGATCAGATTCTTTCCAGATATTTACTGTTGCATTCCAAACTGAACACAGGTTAAACTGTGTAAAAATCACGTGACATATACTAACTGTTCTTTGTATGCAGCAATTAAGCTCATCGCAGAATGGCTTGGGTTGGAAGGGACCCCAAGGATCTCCAAGTTCCAAGCACCCTGCCACAGGCAGGGCTGCCAGCTGCTAGATCAAATACTAGATCAGGTTGCCCAGGGCCCCACCTCCAGGGACAGGGCATCCACATCTCTGGGCAGCCTGTTCCAGCACCTCACCAATCTGTCAAAAAACTTCTCCCTTACATCCAATCTAAACCTCCCCTCCTTTAATTTTAAACCACTCCCCCTCTTCCCATTACTACCTACATATGTAAAGTTGATTTCCCTCACATTTATAAGTTCCCTTTAAATCCTGGAAGGCCACAATGAGGTCTCTCCTCAGCTTTCTCTTCTCTGGATTGAAAGAGCTCAGTTCCTTCAGCCTGTCTTCACAAGAGAGGTGCTCCAGCCCTCTGAGCACCTTTGTGGCCCTCCTCTGGACCCTCTTCAAAAGCTGCACTTCTTTCCCATGCTGGGGGCCAGGGACTGGAAGCAGTACTCCAGATGAGGCCTCACAAGGGCAGAATAGAGGGGGACAATTGCCTCCCTGTCCCTGCTGGCCACCCCTCTTCTGATGGGGCCCAGGATACCATTAGCCTCCCAGGCTGCAAGAGCACATTGCTCACGTTCAGTTTTTCATCTATCAGGACTCCTAAATCCTTCTCAGCAGGGCTACTCTCAAGGAGTTCTTCTTCCAGTTTGTATACATATTTGGGATCACCTCGACCTGAGAGCAACACCTTGCACTTTGCTTTGTTGAACCTCTTTAGGTTCACAAGGGCTCACTTCTTGAGTTTGCCAAGGTCCCTCTGGATGCACCCCTTCCTTCTGCTTCATCAACTGCACTGCTCAGCTTGGTGTCATCAGCAAAGTTGCTGAAGGTGCGCACAATCCCATCAACTGCATCACTGATAAGGATGTTAAAGAGCACCAGTCCCAAGACAGACCCCTGGGGGACACCACTCGTTACTGGCCTCCAAACGATGTTCTTACAAGTGATCTTCATTAAACAATCCATTACAGCACTTTCACATGCTTCAAAGCCTAATTCAGCCTGATGAACTATTGGAAAGGTTTGGAAAGAACCACATCTCCTTGTGAGTAAATCTCAGATGACCAACTGTTAATTACGCGGAATCAATTCCATACTTCAGACAGATTTGATCACTTCCCTCAATTCAGTGTACCCCAAAGGAGCAGCAGCTGCTTGAAGCCTAGGGAGACTTTCCTCTTCACCAGTTCTGATTCCATCTTTCCCTTTGCCATGCCACTCTCCTTCCATTCTGCTGAGGAGGGCAGAGCATAATGCTACTGACTTTGCTCTCTGGGTCTGTAATCTTGCCAGCCACAGGTGGCAACGCTAACTTTTTCACCCTGCAGCCCTACACAGGGCAGAAGTTTCAACTGATGCTTGAGATGATTATGAGACAGCACACTACTTCTGTCACAAAGTGCAAAAAGATGTCTTGTACATACCTCCCAATGCTTGCCATCTGGAAGCACTTAATGCTGAGCAGTAGCCACTGCTTGACCAAATCCATTTATCCAAAAGCAATTGGCACTTCCTGCCTGCCCCTCAAAGTAAACCTGCACTCTACCGCGAGCAAGACTCGCATCACTCTACCCACACAGTGGTTGCTGTATAATGCAGAATATTTTGATCGCTCAGCTGTATAAGTAACTGAATTTGCAGAATCCAGCAATAACTACTGTTAGTAAGCAAGCAGCCAAGTTAGAGCTTTGCATTCAGGGAACTGGCAAGCTTCTTGTTTGTGTGCTGCCACCTCACTAGTTTTACATTTGCTCATACATACAAAAAACTGTTCATGCCTAGAAGCCAAATTGCATTTTGCTTTTCCACATTTGCCTGAAGCCATGAAATTCATGAGCAACATGAATGAGGAGGGAAAAAGAAGAGGAATGTGGTTTGTGTGATTATCTTGCAACTTACTTGCCAAATACTCAAGTTCTAATCTGCAGGCAATCCTCTACTAATTAATTTCTGAAGTTCACTCATATGTTTGTCATCTAGACCCAATCGTCCTTTTCTAGGTAATACATACACAACAAACAACAATTCCATAAGGTGCTGTGGTTGTTCTCCTGGCACAAACATTGTACTTACTTGTTGCCAAGTTAATCTCAGCCGTTCAAATTGTTCTTTCCCATCTTCTGAGCAATCAGAGCAAGTAAATCTGAAAAAGTTATCTCCTTTGAGGTAGCTGAGCTGTTCTCTCAGTTGACCTAAAATCAATAGGCAAAAGATCAAACTTTCAGTCCTTTCATACAAAGAAAAGCTACAAAGAAGATTTGGATTCCCTACAACATCAGGCAGAAAAGCACTTTTGCCTTTTCCTGGAGTCCAAAGACCCAAGCAGTTCCCAAGATGTGCTGGCAGATGTAATGTAAGGTATGGATTCATTTTACAGCTGCAGCAGTCAGCAGTGACTATCAAAAAGCACAGACGTTAGAAAGTCTCATTCTACTTGCAGCTGAACACAGCCAAAGGATTTCCTCATTTCCTCCACATTTTTCATTAGTTTTTACTTCCCAAGAATAATCTATATACTGCAATAAATAACCGCTTTCCATTCTACTTAAAACAGACAACAATAACAAAAAATCAGCTGATCTGCTAACCCTGCAAAAAGTTTGAATAAATGTGATCTGCTGGGGCAGAGCCAAATATAAAACACCACGCATTCCAAGTTAAAGGTTCTAATTCTGTTTCTGCAGCAGACAACGGGCAAAACAAAACACAAAAAAACCCGAACTATCAGGACCCCTAAACTCAACAGAGATGAAAGAAAGCAAAATCAGAAGAGAGGGAAACAGAGGATTACAGCATTTCTGAAAATACACAGGAAAGGTCTCCCTCTAAAAGCGTTCCAACTCTTTCATTACTGCTCTTTGGATTTGTTCCACAGCAACAACAGAGAGGAACATCTTTGTAAAACAGAACAAGCTGAGTGTTAAATTGAGTGCCCTGAGATCTCATGCTACCTTTAACTCTGCTCCTTTTTATTATTATCAATTATTAATACATTTTAAGCTAATACGTCCCACTGTCTGCACAGCGTCATCTTAACAGTACTATGCTGGCTCCACCACATTATTAGCAATGCTCACACCATGCCTTGCGAGATTTCTACATTAGACCTGTGGCACGTTTTAGGATGGCAATAAGGGCAGCTCTGATACAGCTGCAAAGTAGGTGACACAACTGAAGAGTTCCATGATTCTTAACACAGAAATAATAAAAACACAACAACTAGATAACAAAACAACAACAAAAAACTGTGCTTAGCAATACCTAGGTTTTTGATCTAATCATAGATGTCATATCCTTGTTTGGCACTGAATTAGAGCAGACAGTCCCCCTTCTCGCAGGGAACACCAGCTACCAACACCCGCACAGCTCATGGGTTGAGGTGCCCAAGGCACAGAACAAACAGCATGAGGCAGCTGGGCTCTGTGCTATACCTAGACAGCATTTTCTCCCCACCATCAGGACAGAGCTAACCAAAAGTCACACAGAACATACAGGACAGCACAGACACCTTGTAGATTGCAACCCTGGTGATGCCAATCGCATGTGGGGAAGGCTACAAGAAACAGCAAAGCCAGCCCTCTTACTTGCTGGAATCCACTTCTGGCACTTCTCACAGTAGTAGGACATCTCCTCCATCCAGGACGCATCACCTTCATCGCTGTTCAGTGAGTCTCCGCTCTGGTCATGGGATAAATCCACTGAGGCCTGGTCCTCAGACTCTACGATCAGGAGGGTTTCCCCTTCCACCTCACCCTCCTCCAGGCCCTCCGAAGTCGAAGTCCTCGTGGCTTCGTCATCATGGCGGCTCAGCAGCCCGCTCATGTGGACGTTATTAGCCATCCTTCATGGCCTACAGCAGGATGGTGTTTGCATGACAAGGAGCCCGTCCTCCCCACTTTCACAAGTCCATCCACACTGGATGTGCCAAGTCTCCACAAGTACTAGTGATGGAAGAAGTATTTTGTGTGTGCCTTACGGCTTTTGGTACAGGAATATAAAGTGTCTGACCGAAACAGTCTTTCACAGGTAATCTCTGTTTACTGAAATACTTGAAAGTAATTAGAATGGAACTATCCTAAGTGCCTTGAATAAACAAGCTCTAACAAGTCAGGTCCCATCTAGGACTGCTGGGATCCCTTTTCCATGAGCATCTTCTCTCTTTCTTCTGTAAGCTGCTTTGTCAAAGCAATCTGCTCTTCCAGCAGGCGAATGTTTTCCCTTTTCTGATTTTGTCGCTCCAGATCTCTGAGAACACCACTGTGCAGCCTCTGAAATCACAAGAAGCACAAGGGACAGGATTCATAACAGCCTGTTTGATCTTGAGTGTGACCAACCCCACCTGGGTTCCAGTCCACCTTGCAGGGCTGCTCACCGTGCCATACTGCCTCTGCAAACCTCCTATAGCCATAACGTCGTGTTGTGCACTGGTAGCACCCACACCATGCAAGATGCACACAACCTGTAACAGCAGGGTATCTCTGCCCTAAACCTCTACCCAAACCCAAGCAATCCCTTCAAAAGTTCTGTTCTGCTTGGAGAGAATTTGGTTGCGAAATGAAAATAATTTTAAGAAAAAACTGCCACTTTACCTTGATCTGCTTATGTCTCTTTTTTTATTGTTATTTTAAAAAACAAAGCTAGTCAACTCCCAATGTAAGGCCGGCTGAAGATCCTCAGCCTGATTATGCCAAGCTCTTGAAACAGCAGTGCACTTCATTCACAAGCTATACCTTTTATCTAGAACACTCGTTATACATAAGACACACGGCACTGATGAACAGTTTGCACGCTGACAGCTAAGTCACCAAGTGAACGTAAACAGCCTTAAGAAGATTCCAGCTACTCTTGCTTCCTCCTTTTCTGTCTCTGCCACCCAAAATCATGGAATGGTTTGTGTTGGAAGGGACCTTTAAGCCCACCTCGTTCCAACCCCCTGCTTTAGGCAGGGACACCTCCCTCTAGACTAGGTTGCTCACAGCCCCATCCAGCCTGGCCTTGAACACCTCCAGGGAGGGGCATGCACACCCTCTGGGCAACCTGTGCCGGTGTCTGGGAAGGTACCTGGGAGGTTTTTGCCAGGCACCTCTTGAAGCCGTGAGTGAGAAGTGCATTTTGGGAGGAGAAGCTCACAGAAGCGGCCTCAGGTACCCCAACCAAAGGCACCTGCCATCGGTTTGCAAACGAAGCAACAACCACAGCACACGAGAAGGTGCAAAGGGCTGCGATCCCTATTCTGACAGCGGTAGAAATATACGAACCGACAAGAGCGCATCACACCGCTCCGGGCCTGCCTGCCTGCCTGCCTGCCTCCCTCTCTCCCCGCCCCTGCTCACCTCACGCTCCCGCCGCTGCTGGACGTGCACGGCCGCGATGATGGCGGCGGAGAGGAGCGCGGTAACAACCAGCACCGCCCGTGAGCTCCTCGACATCGCCGGGCACGCGCACGGCCGAACAGCCGTTAGCAGCGCACTCCGCAACCGCCTGCCCGCCGCGGGGGGAAAGGCGGGACCGGTGTGGGGGGGAGGTGCGCCCCGCTCTGCCGAGCGCCGAGCGCGTCGAACCGCCGCCGCCAGCCCTGAGCAGCGGAGGGCCGAGAAGGCCAATGGCATCCTTGTATCAGCAGTAGTGCAGCCAGCAGGAGCAGGGTGGTCACTGTCCCCCTGTACTTAGCTCTGGTGAGGCTGTGCCTCACTGTGTTCAGTGCTGGGCTCCTCACTACAGGAAAGATATTGAGGCCCTGGAGTGTGTCCAGAGAAGGGCAACAAAGCTGTGAGGGATCTGGAGCACAAATCTTATGGGAAGCAGCTGAGAGAACTGGGATGGTTCAGTCTGGAGGAAACTCAGGGGAGACCTTATTGCTCTCTACAGCTGCCTGAAAGGAGGTTGTGGTGAGGTGGGGGTTGGCCTCTTTTCCCAGATAACAGCGATAGGATGAGAGGGAATGACCTGAAGTGGCACCAGGGGAAGTTCAGGTTGGATATTAGGAAACATGAGTGGTGAGGCATAAGCACAGGCTGCCCAGGGAGGTGGTGGATGGAGTTACCATCCCTGGAGATGTTTGAGGAAAGGGTAGATGTAGTACTGAGAGACATGGTTTAATGGGTAATATTGGTGGGAGGTAGATGATTGGAGCTTCATTATTTTATGATTCTATGATCACAGCTAGAGAGTTGTGGTCAATGATTCTATGTCCAGGTAGAGCTTGGTTATGAGTGGTGTACCCCCAGGAGTCTGTCTTGGGACCAGCGCTCTTCAGCATCTTTAACAGTGACATGGACAGTGGGATTGAGTGCGCCTTCAGCCAGTTTGCTGATGACACCATGCTGAGTGGTGCAGTTGATACAATAAAAGGAAGGGAAGACATACAGAGGGACTTGCACAAGCTTGAGAAGTGGGCCCATAGGAACCTAATGAGTTACAAGAAGGCCAAGTGCAAGGTGCTGCACTTGGGTTAGGGCAATCCCAGATATGAGTACAGACTGGGAGAACTCACTGAGAGCAGCCCTGCAGAGAAGGACTTGGGGGTTCTGGTGGACAAAAAGATGGACATGAGCCAGCAGTGTGCTCTTTCAGTTTGGAAGGCCAATAGTATTCTGGGCTCCATTAAAAGAGGGGTGGCCAGCGGGGCCTCTGCTCTGCCCTTGTTTGGCCCCAACTGGAACTGAGAACCCCAACACAAGATGTGGAGATATTAGAAAGGGTCTGGAGGAGGGCCACCAAGATGATCAGAGGGCTGGAGCACCTCTCCTGTTAAGGAAGGCTGAGGGAGCTGGGCTTATTTAGCCTAGAGAAGAGAAGGCTCTGGGGAGACCTTCTTGCGGTCTCACTCCAGGAAGGAGACCAATATTTTACAAAACCTAGTAGTAATAGAACAAAGAGGAATGGCTCTAAACTAAAAGAGGGGAGATTTAGATTGGATATTAGGGGGAAATTCTTTACTCAGAAGTGGTGAGGCACTGGCAGTGCTGCCCAGAGAAACTGTGGGTACCCCATCCCTGAAGGCACTCCAGGCCAGGTTGGATGGGGCCCTGCGCAGTCTGAGCTGGTGGGAGGCAGCCCTGCCCATGGCTGGGATTTGGGCTGGAGGGGCTCTAAGGTCCCTTCCAACCTGAGCTATTCTGTGATTCTGTGATTTCATGATTCTGTGTCGAGTTGCTGCTTTCAGGTCACAAATTCCTTACCACCACCAGATGGGAGGTTTATTGTGAGAGGTGGTCTTATCCCTGACTCCTTCCTGTGCTTTTTCTCCAGGTATTTGCTACTGCTGTCTATCAGGTGGAACACAAGGATTTTCAGCTCCTCTAAAACAGGCTCAGCTATTTCCAAGTAGAGCGTGGAGGTGCTGCACTGTAGTCAGCCTTAGTGACACTAATGGGGACCTTTGCTGTGAGGAGGTGGCCAGAGCACTTCCCCTGAGTAGAACAGGAAAACTGAATGCGTAAAGCCAATCCTTCCTTGTTATAATCTTCTTCATCTGTCTGCTGAACAAATGTGATTAAAATGAAAGGTAAAATTAGTGGAAATGATAGTATTTCAATTTAGTATAATAGTTTTGCTCACATTTGTATGTTTACTGTTATTAAGACATGCATAAGTGCTTGTAGCACAGCCAAGGCCACTGGGTGCCAAGAACAGGGTTGGGCCAGATGTAGAGTGGGTGTGAGCCAAGGCACAGTGCCTTTGGCACCATGGAAGGGCACAGCTTGCCCAGCTGAGAGCCAAGTGCCTCTGTGCAAGCCTGGCATTAGTCATTTCAGGGCCCAAAACCCCAGACAGGGAATGTTCAGGCTGTGGTTTCACAGTGGGGAGTTCTGGCTCAAGGTGTTCCCATTTTCCTCCCATTCCTCCTGAGGGCCAAGGGTTGCTGCAGTGCTCACCTTCCCCAGGTTCAGTCTGCTGTGGTCCACCATTCTGGATGGTTGTTGGCTTTTCATGCTCCGGGTAAGCTCACTGTGGAGGTGACCTGATGGAAAACCGAGCTATGGGCCAGACTGGCAGCTAGGTCTGGCTTAAAACCCCACAGCAACTGCGTGGAAAAGTCCCCCTTTCTTTTTGTGTGAAGCTGCTCTCCAGCTGGATGGTATGGGCAGGCAGTGTGCACACAGCCAGAGGCATGATGCAGGGATGGAGAACAGGAACGGCATGGGAGGGAGGGAGGCTGGAGTGCCCTGCCTTTATACTGTTGGGGAAGCCTTTTAGCTGGAGATTAGCACAAGGGGAAAAAAGGAGATTTCAGGGATACCCACAACAAATACAACCTTAACCACCCATGAGCCATTGCATAGACATCTCACAGGACTTGTGGTGCCATTGGTGGTAGCTTATTGCAAGGAGTCAAGCCATATTGCTGATGCTCTGGAGCAGGGAGTGAGATGAGAGGTTGAGCTTGTGCTGAGGGAAATTGGCTCAGAAAAGCCTTTTGTTTTTTTGCTGGCTCACCTGGTTTCTTTCCACTTAGGGTTTCCTCGAATAAACACCTTGGTTTGCTAATAGAGGGTTCCTGGCGTGTTGTGTCTGTACTATTCTTTGATGTCCTATTTCCTGTGCCTCCGTTCCTCCTTTGCTAGCCTGGGCATAGCAGCATGCATCATCTCACAGAGAAGGGCTTGCAATTCAGCCAGGAAAGGGTTTATTCGCATGTGAAGGAGGCTGTGAAAAGCTAATGGCCATTTCCCTCCTGGGCAAACAGCTCAGATCTCTACAGTTATCTTGAATAAGCGTCTGAAGTCAATGCTTAGGGGGCATTTTTACCCCGGTTTCCTAAGAAAACGAAGCTTGTGCAACCTCTGTGCCTCATTCACCCCCTCCCTTCCCCTCTGTTAATGCACAGGCGTCTGCCAGTCTCCCAGATGAGGCCGCGTTGCAGTTTCTGTGTCAGGAAGGTTTCTATGTTCATCTGCCAGTTCCAGCCCTTTCGATAGGCGTGGAGGAGCTCTTGCTGCGCCGTGTGTGAAGGCGTGGTTACACCGAAGCAGGAGAGCAGGGTGAATGGAAGGGGTGGCCGCGTCACCTCGACCCAGCCACCAGAGAATCCAGCCCCCGGGGTGCTCGCTTGCAGCTCACCTAGCGGGTCATCAGCCACAGCAAATCCCCAGGAAAATCCCACAAGATGTGGCAGGTGTGGATACAAAATATGAACTGAATCCATTTCGAGGTTTGATCTGCAGCCTGAGCACAGCCCCAACTGTTCCACCTCTCACACCAAGGGACAAACCAAGCTACAAGCATACAAAACACCACGAGTGAAAACCTCAAAGACGTTTTTCCCTCTTTGCAGAGCCAACCATTCCTCCTTACACAGCAGGCACACACGCGTGGGTGTGCAGCTGTACACACCCACAGCGCCCCACCGAACAGCCAGAAAGAAGGCAGAAGATTCAGACCCCACTCAGAGTATGGTCCCCTCTACATGGTGAAGCCCAGCAGGGCTTTCGAGTGCTGCAGGAAGGAATGCACCCCCTGACCGCTGTCCTGTGTGCACGCAGCCAGCAAGAAGGCTCAGGGACGGAGCTGAGCGAGCAGAGATGGCTGAGGGGGAGAGAGCCGCTCCTACTGCTGTTAGCACTGATTTTCTTGTTATAGCAGCACTAACAACAGTGACAAAAATGGTCATTACTGTGTTGTAGGCATTTTTTTCTCACCGCAATACTGTTTCCCTTCTAAGAAATGTAATGATCCCCCCAGCAACAGCTGCAGACCCGATTACTGCAACGTGGACATTGCTCAGGTGCAGCCTACCTGGCCAGGCAGCCCTTTTTCCTGTTGGATTTGCAGAGCAGGGAGTGTTGCGTTGTCAATATGCAAAATCTCCAAAAACAGAGGAGAGAAATGTCAATATTTTAAGGGCTTTGCGTCCCTGCTCTGTAATTAAGAGGGAGGGCCGCCGAGGGCTTCTCTGCGTGCAGGCTCCACAAGAAATTCGAATGAATGAAATGCATGCATTGAAAGTGTGTTATTTTGGCTGCGTGAACTCCCCTCCAAACAGGCGAACGTGTGCGTAACATGGGCTGGTTTTACTTTCTGCCAGGCACCAAGTAAGTGAATGCTAACGGAGTGTCCGTAAGGGGGTTCCAAGAGCCCCTGCCCCCCTCCCATGGCAGCGCGGGTGGGTTGGGCTGCTCATCCCACAGTCTGACACCTCTAAGATCTGAATGATGAGAAAAAAGAGAACACCCAGGCGGAAAGCCGCCTACTCTCTCGAGAGCAGCAGAAAGCAGCGCTCTTCCAAACCTCCCTTTACCTTCGCAGGGCTTTCTGTAAAACTGTTACTTCTGATTTTAATTTGCCTGTGCTCTTCCTCCTTCGTGGGAAGGGCGGGCAGGGCAGGTGCCGCTGTGAGCGCTGCTGGATTTACAGCCACCGGTTCTCAGTTACAGGTTGGCCAGCGAGCCCTGCTGTGCTCCAGGTAACCTGCAGCATGGGCCAGGCCGCCGTGTCTCCCTGCTTTGCCCAGGGCATGGCTCATCTGCTCCCTACCACTGATTGCAATGTCAGGTGGCTTCAGGGTGCTGGAGCAGGTGCCTGGATAGGGAGCTCCCCCCGGCTCCTGGTGGTGCGGGGAAGGGCGGGTGAAACACAGGTCGAGGCCAAAGTCTAGCAGTGCGGCGGCAGGAGGAGGATGTGAAAACAGTGCTTTATAATTATATTGGTGGCAATTTCACAGACCCTTGTCCACAGACGGAGCGAGGCAGGCAGCACTGCTGGGAGGCTGCTGTGGGCGGGGACGCCGAAAGGCATGGGTTTTTTTTAACTATTTTTTATTTTTGGTCTGGTAAACATTGTAAAAGGCACTGGTGATAAAAACCCTCGTGCAAAGAAAGAAAGAAAGAAAGAAAGAAAGAAAGAAAGAAAGACTGGCAAAGTAATCCCGACAGAAATCACCGCAGAGCTTGCATGACAAAGGTGGCCCTACTGGAAAAAGATCCTGTCTCCATCTGAGGCACCCCCAGCTCTGTGATTCCCTGGGGATGGGGATCGTTGCTGGGGCTGAGGGGCTGTTGGACCCCTACAAACTGGCCTAAGCAGGCTGCTGGGGGGGGGAGGGGGCAGAGGTGCCTGTGGTTTCCCTGAGCCCTGGTTGAGAGCAGCCCTGCTGGGAGCAGCAGCTGGGGCCATTTCAGGTAGTGGGTGCCCGTGCTGATGGGTAACTGCTCCGGGCGTGTTGGAACAGATGCTGTGCCTCAGCACGGGGGAGCAGGAGAGGGAAGGCTCTGGCCCTGTCGTGGGGATCAGGCACCCCAACAACTCCTGGCCCAGCTGGGGGCAGACCAGGCAGTGAGGATCTGTGGTGCTCAGACAACGTCTTTTCTTTCCACTGCTGCAAACACCTCGGGATGTTTCCCGAGCACCTGAGTCCAGCCCAGGACAGTTATTTCTCCCTCCATCTCATCCTCATCTCTCCTTGCCCCTACTGCTCCTTTGTGTCCACCCGCTAGTGGATGGGATGGCACCCACCGCCCAGCTGCCAGTTCCCAAAGGTCGACTCCCACTCATTTGAAATGGTAAAGAAGTGCGACAGCCCCATATGCATACAATGGGTTTTATTGCAGTCGGTCGTCCTGCAGGAATGAGGAAGTATCTCCCGAGCCCCAGAGATGCCATTTGTCCTTCGGGGATGGGGATTTTCTCCCTGAGCTGGAGGGGGATGTTAGATGCAGTCGGCAGGGAGCGCAGCCTGGTGCCTGCCCCGTTATCGGCTGTGCCAGCTGCAGGAAGTGGGGCTCATTATTTTTAGGAAGGGGTTGGCTACGTCATACCCCAGTTTTCTTCCACTGGCAGCAGCCTTCTTGGGGAGAGCTTCAGGCAAGCAATTAAGGGAAAATGTGGTTTTTGGGGGATATTTCCTGCCATTCGCATGGGTCACCTTGCTACAGCACGCACCATCCAAGCAGAGACATGGGGACGCAGAACTGTGGTGGTGTGGAGAGCTGAGCAGGATGTGATGAGGGAAAGCGTTGTGCTCGAGAGGAAATTGGGGGTACAAGGTTTCCATGTGCCACCCTGCCTTGAGCTGCCCTTTCAGCAGAAGCACTCAGCTCTTTGTCCTCATGGGTACTGGCACCCCCGTGCCCAAGGGGACCACCCAAAGGCCACCAGCACCCCCCCTGTGATCAAACCAGCAAGGCCCTGAACCAAGCAAGAGGAGAGAAGAGACAACATCCCACCTGAGAAGCCTTATAGATGGATGTCCTGTCTATGGAGCAGGCAACCATCCCCTGGCATCTCAGTGGGTTCTCTGGTGTCTGATGAAAGCTATGCTCGTGGTGAATCCTCGCCCAAGCACGGTGGGAACATGAACAGGAGTGGTTTCTCTCTTTAGCATGCATGTGCGAGGAACTTGTGTCTGTGTGACGCTTGGCAGCCACACATGCACTGCTCCGGGGGCACTTGGATGCGACACTGGGAGCGGCTGGGGCTGCTCTAGGTGCCCAAGGGAGTGCAGCCACAGAGAGTGGGCGGCAGGGAGACTGCACTGAACTGGGAGAGGAGCAGACAGATCGGTGTGGAAAGACAGGGAGACGCTGGGAGTGGCAGGGGCTGTGGGAGGCTGGGAGCCAGTGAGTCAGCACGGCAGGGCTCTTGGAAGCACGGCAGGGCACTTGGAAGCATGCAGAGCCAGGCCTGCTGCAGGCCCAGAGCCACATTCTCCCGGCTGACACCTGGAAGGCTGCTGCCCTCCCTCATGGCTCAGCCAAGGTGAGCAGATCGTTCTCCTTGCTGGGGAACTGCTGTGGCTTCCTCCTGGGTGTGTGGCACACCTAACTGGGGCAGACATGGCAATGTGGCCTGGGAGCGGTGCTGCCTGGCGGCCAGGCTGTCCCTGCGAGCAGGATGCTGGGGACACCACAGCTGGTGGTGCTGCTCACATCTCCTGCGCCCAGAGGACCATCTGTGCTTTGGGTGACATGCCACATCCACTCAATCTCCATTCAACCCATGTGGCTCAAAGAAATCACCAGAAAGCACTGTGCACCACTGGCGTGGAGCTCATCCCCTCAGGCTGGTGTCCCTCTATTTCTAGGTGGCATGGTGACGGCCACGCTCAAATCTTCTGTCTGTAGATAGACCTGTGCCCTCACTACTCCCTTAACAGCAGACAAATGCCTTTGCTTGCACTTGTTTGCGTCCTTTCCTGTATATTTCTCCCTCCACTCCTTTCCTCTCTGCCCCCTCCAGCCCAGTCCCTCCCCTCACTCTCCAAACCCGGGTCTCCACTCTTGACCTTGCCTTTCTCACTTCCTTTTGGCATTATACGGACCAGCATGGGGCTGGCGGCGAGGGCAGCCTTCCACCAGGGACATGGACCCATCCCCATGCAGGGCTGTGTGCGGGAGGGGTGTGATTGCGACAGCGTCGCGTGGCTGCTGTGCATTGTTTGATCCCATCTTTCCCTTCTTACTCCCAAATGATTTCAGTCAAATGAAGTCCATTTTAGTAGTCAAATATGTAAGGGTGGGTCCCATTGTGCTTTGACCCTACGGGGCATTTTGTACGTTTAATTTGATTTACACCCAAAATGTTAATATGATGTACTGGATTTTCTTCCACACCCAGCTAAGGCTGAAAATTAAGCAAGGTCCCACAGAAAGGTTGGTACCACGCAGTCTCATTAGTACTGCTATTTGGTAAGCAGTTACAGTACTTGGGCTGTGCATGGTGTTTCTCCCACAGCCAATAGGGAAGGATGGTGGCCACCCAGTGCCACATCCATGGGCTGCTTTGCTGGGGGAGGCACAGCCCCAGGGTACTGCTTATGGCTCCACATGCAGTTCCCTACAACGGTGTTTGTGGGGCCATGCTGTGAGCGCACTCCCCAGGCTCCTCTGGGCTAAATAACAGCATGAGAAAGGTAGCCCATCAACACCGTGGTGCTCTGGTCCTCTTGCCTTGCCAGAAGCTGCAAGACATTCTCTCCTCCCTGTGCCACCAATGCTGGGCACACAGCCCTGACCACTCGTTAGGGCTCCGGAGCTGACCATAATTATAGTTCCTGATTCAGCCATGTGAGTGAGTGCACGCCTGGCGTGGAGCACCCAATGGGAGCTGAGTATGTGCTCCAGTACCTTACTGAGTGGGGACCTCAAAGCAGGGTTTGATAAAGCTGAGAGTGCGATGAAGCAGTCCCAGCGAGCTCTTGGTGCAGGAGTGCTGTGATTAATGACGTTTGCTGCCTCTTTTGGCTTAAAAGACAAGAAGTGGTTAAAATAAAAGAAACCTCAAGTTGAAAGCCTTGCAAAAATCAATTAAGATCTGTGTAGTTTTATCCTGACCTGGAGCAAAATCTCAGACATAATAGCAAAATCACTTAGCCTTAAAGAAAAAGAAAGAGCGTTACTCATGGTATCGCTGAGGTGCCCTGGGGCACGCTGGGTTCCACCTCCCCTGGCACCACAGGTCCTGCAGTCCTCGCGTGCTGAGCTGCCCTGGGTTTCAGGGGGGGTGATGGTGGCAATGAGGAGAGCAAAGCCAGGTGCTGTCCCTCAAGTGCAGCTCCTTAGAGAGAACTTCTCAGCTCTTCCCTCTGGGCTCTCCCAGCAATGGGGGCTGCAAGGACAGGTGGTGATGCTCTCCTGCCTCACTCCTACCAAACCACAGAATCACAGAATCATTCAGGTTAGAAAAGACCACTAAGATCATCATGTCTGACTGTCAGCTCATCACCATCACTGACCATGTCCTTCAGTGCAACATCTCCACATTTCTTGAGCACCTCCATGGATGGTGACTTCATTACCTCCCTGGGCATCCTCTGCCTGTGCTCGATCACTCTTTCAGAGAATAAATGTTTCCTAATATCCGACCTGAACCTCTTCTGGTGCAACTGAAGGCCATCACCTCTTGTCCTGTCACTGTTACCTGGGAGCAGAGGCCAACCCCCACCTCACCACAACCTCCTTTCAGGCAGCTGTAGAGAGCAATAAGGTCTCTCTGAGCTTCCTCCAGACTGAGCAATCCCGAAGTGCAGCTCCCAGCTGAGAGTGCTAGGATGCTCAGCCCTAAGGACGGTGCCTGGTGGATGGCTCTGCTCCATCCTTATCCCACCAGGAGCTCCAGCCCCACATGAGTAGGACAAAGTCACCAACAGCCCTGCATTGGTGCTCCTCAGGGAGCACCTGAGGGGCCAGATGGGAACACTGGGGATGTGAGTTGAACACAGATCTTCGATCTGGATGTTTCATTTGGAGGCACATCCTTTCCAGAACCTCCAGGTTTGGCTCTCAACACCAAATCCTTACGCGGGTGGAACCAGCAGCAAACCCCCCCCCCATCTCCTGCGCCC
>JACDJE010000125.1:1177608-1247753 GCA_016647715.1 Pavo muticus | reverse complement strand
CCACCCCGAGGGCCCGCCCGCGGGCTCAGCGCCGCCGGCCGCCCCCGGCCCGCTCCATTTGTCTCCCCATCCCCACCCGCCGCAGGCGGCCTCGGCTGCGCCCCGGGCTACGAAGACAGCTGCAGCCTGGAGAGCAGCGGCAGCAGCGGGACGCGGGACCCCGAGCTCGGAGACCCCCCCACGCCGCAGGCGGCCCCCGCGGAGCTGGGCGCGCCCGGGGGGATGCTGCTGGACCTGGCCGTCAGGCGCCCCGCCGTCAGGTCGAAAATCAAGGTAACGGCTCCGCGCACTTTGCCTTCCCGAGCCCTGCCCCGCCTCGCCGCTCCTGGCTCCGGTTCCGCACGGGTGGGCCCCGCTCCTCGACACGGGGCCTCCCGCAGAGCCCCGCTCCGGGTGCGGGCACGGGGGGCTGCGCGGGCCGTCCCGCTGCCCCACTGCCCTTTCGGCTTATCGAGAGACGGGTCCTGCCCCGGGGCTGCGCAGGGCCGTTGGCGCCTTGGAGCGGAGCTGCGGGCCGGGGAGAAGGAAGCGCTTATCTCCCCGTTAACTTCGCTGCTGCACGGCAGGAGCGGTGATAGGCTCGGTCCCGTGGGCAGAGCCGGCGAGGCGAGGCTGTGCTTTCAGTCCCAAGAGAGGTGGTGGGATGTAGGGCACGGGGAGGGATGCGGGGTGCGGTGGGATGCAGGGTGCGGTGGGATGTAGGATACAGTGGGATAGTCAGTATGGAGGGATGCAGGACGTAGAGGGATACAGAACATGGGATGCAGGACGTGGTGGGATGCAGGATGCAACGGGATGCGCTGGGCTGAGCGCTGTCCAACCAGGAGCACCCTGGCCACCCCCGTGCTGGGGCGGAGATGCATTACCCAGGGGCTGATTCTCACCTCGTTAAGCCCTGAGCACCGCTCTGCGGATGGAGCTGTAAACATTCCCACAGTCCGTGGTGGGGCTGCAGCGGTTCAGCCATCACGTCATGTTTTTCCTCCCCTTATGTGCAGCCACGGCGAGGTGGAGCCCCATCTGTTGCCGGCACACGCTTTTCCCTCCGCTGCCCGCCTTGTTTCACAGAAACCCCAAACTGTTCCTCTCGCTTTGACTTGAGCTCACTTGTTACGATGTAACCTGCACCGATGGCAAAAGATACAGCCCAGTCCACGAGAGGACCTCTGTGGTCAGCTCCGTTTCTGCAGCGCTGGGTTTTCTGCGGATGCCACAGAAACTTGCCGGGAGCCCCTGAGCGCTGACGGCGTGTGCGTGCGGTGCTGCCGGCTGGAAGGGCTGGCGGCAGCTGCACTGAGCATAATTAAAATAATGGCCGGGCATTTGCATAGAAACCTTCCTTGTGAGGAATGCTCTTCCTCAGAGCTGAATCATCCGTGTCTCCCTCTGTCAGGTTGGGCTGTGGAGCTGGCATAACAATTTTAGTAGTAGAAGTGCGATTAACCTGTAATGACACCCTCAAATTAATTAACGAGCAAGGGGGGCTGACAGGAGATCAGGGCCATTGCTGTAGGCTCCGCTGAGTCAGCACAGCCTGGCTTTGTCTCACCACATCACCTTTGCGGGCAGAAACACCGCTAACCTCGGGCGCTTCAGTGGGAAATAGCGATGTTTGCAGGGAGACGTCAGCACGTGGGAGCTGCTCTGAACGGGACGCTGTGCCGTGTCCCGGCGCGTCACAGAATCACAGAATCGTTAAGGTTAGAAAAGACCGCTAAGATCATCAAGTCCAGCCCTCAAGCCATCACTCCCATGCCCGCTAAGCCACGTCCCTCAGTGCCACGACGAGCCAGCCCTCCCCTTTCACTTTTGATTCTGGTTGGTCTTTGCCATGCCCGTAATCCACTCACCCGGTCTCTCCCGCTCCCCAGTTCACCACGGGCACTTGTACCGACGCCGCGGTGCACTCCTGCGAGCTGTGCGGCAAGGGCTTCCGCCTGCAGCGCATGCTGAACCGGCACGTCAAGTGCCACAGCCAGGTGAAGAGGCACCTGTGCACCTTCTGCGGGAAGGGCTTCAACGACACCTTTGATCTGAAGCGCCACGTCCGGACCCACACCGGTGAGACGGCGGCGGGATGGGTGCGAGAAGGACGGGCTGAGGGTAACCGGCGGGGCGGGAGCTGCGCGGGCGGAGTGAAGGCGCTTTGCCCTCTAGAGGAAGCGAGCAGCAGTTTCTCCCATCACATTGCGTCGCCATAGGCTGTTCTGTGGAAATGGGGCACTTAGGGGCCAATTTTGGCATCTGGAGGAGGCACCGTGGTGTATGCTGTGCCTCTGGGTTCTTTTGGGAGACCACGCGATGCGTTTGGTGCCTGCTGAGCCCAGCAAGCAACATGCACGGCTTCTGCTGCAGAACGCAGCTTAAGCCAGCCGGGAGTTCCAAGGCTGTGCTTTAGCCGCAGCCATTCAAACATCGGGGCTGGGGCCCACTGCATTCTGAATGAGCTCAGGTGGAAGCAAAGCATTTCAGAGCCTTTTGCTAACCCGGAGCAGAGAAGGCTGCTCTTTTGGTTTCCTTTTCTTCTTTTTCAAGCCCATCTCCGCCATGCAGGGCACTCCAGCAAGGCAGGCTGCTCGCACCAGGAGCCTTTCCATTCCCACCATGGGGCACCCAGGAGATGCAGTCTCTGCCTCTCCCAGGCGCGTTCAACCTTTCTGTATTCACTGCTCCCTCCAGGACTGCTCTGCAATGCCCTTTTCTTTGGCATATAGGATTAGGCAGAATTAAGCAGGTGCATGGCTAGCAGTGCAAGTCTGTTGGTAGACAGGATCTGTTCCTTATCAGTAGACCTCATGAAAACAATGCTGCCCGTTCTGATGAGTGTGTTGGCCAGGGCCAGTGTTTTGGGCTGGTTTGTTGTTTGCCAAGCAGACAAGAAATCTTCCAGCTGTGACCAACGGGCTGTGCCTGAAGGGCAGAGCCAACACTTCAGGAAGAGGTGGTGTTTTCTACCCATGCTCTCTTTTTTGGGATTCAGAAACTCACCTTGCTTAGGGCAAGGTCTCTGACCAGAAGCCATAAGCATCTATGCTGTGGCTGGGACAGCTGAACTCAACAGTCAGGATTGAACTGATCTCGTTAAATTGTGGAGGAAGAAGAATCTGTACTGAACTGAATTGAAACACTACAGTCCAGATCAGGTGACTTAGAGTTAACTCGTCCCCACATTTAATTGAAGAAATCCAGCGTTACCATTTCTCCTCTCCAGCATAAAGCCAGGCTGAGCACAGGCTGTGCTTTTTCCTCTAGGGTTTGCTTTCCTGAATTTTGGTGTTCCAGTGCAAATTTCTTGCAGCCAGATGTCAAAGTGAGAAATGCAAGTGTGCTAACCCAGGTGCAGGGCATGCGCGGAGCTAAATGTTGAAAAGTAACTCATATGCACAGTGAAATGAAGTTGTGAAATGATTCAAAAGTAATGGAGAGGCACAGACCCCGATCAGCTGCCTTAAGTGCAGACCCACGCTGATGCTGGGTGAGCATAAAACCGCACCCACCTTGTATCAGCTTCAAGGCTGGCCTTAATACTGAGCTACTCCGTACAAAGAAAAATTATGACCAGTTTGGGTTTTTTAAGTGTTGCTAAACCCCCAGGTGTTCATCCTCTGAGCACTGAGGAGCTATTGTTGTTGAATCAGAGTTGATTGGTGATAAAGTGGATACTCTTCACTCCTTTTTATAATGAAAGTATTCAGGCATTCAGATCACAAGCCACTTGTGTTCTTCCTCCTCCAGAGACGCACAGACACATTTTTTCATCTCAGGACACTATTTTGTAGAACCCGAGCCTGTAATCACAATAATTAATACTCTATCTTATGAAAACAGTCCTGCTCATTGGAAGTGCTGCGATCTCTGTACGTCCATGTTTGGCAGCCATCCGCTGAAGTCACTAAAAGAGGAAAATTACTTACCAAGACACATGATTTCATTCATTACAAGCACCAAAATGATCAGTTAGCTAAAACCAACAGTTCTACCTAATCACAGGACTAACATTTTAAGTCAGGTCTCTAAATGGGTAGGTGTTGCAAGAGTAGATAACAGTTCCTTCTTTAGGACCAGAGCTGTGATGGGCACCAGTTAGCTTCAGCTCCTGCTTCAATCTCCTCAAAACATTCCTAAAAATATCAAACCACTCATGAAGATTTTGGCCTAGAAGTAAAACGCTCTATTTACAGTTTCTTGGGCTAGCAGCTACTTAGCGCTAGCTGCTTGCTTGCTATCTAGAAAGACAGCCTTGCTTTGAGCTGATTTCTTGGCTATAATAAATGTAAACTAGAACAGTAATGACCCTGTTTCGGCGTTGCAGGAATTCGTCCTTACAAATGTGAGGTTTGCAACAAAGCATTTACCCAGCGGTGCTCCCTGGAATCCCACCTCAAGAAGATTCACGGAGTGCAGCAGCAATACGCCTACAAACAGAGGCGAGACAAACTGTACGTGTGCGAGGATTGTGGCTACACGGGCCCCACGCAGGAGGACCTGTACCTGCACGTCAGCAGCGTCCACCCCAGCAGTGCTTTCCTGAAGAAAACCTCAAAAAAACTCGCAGCCGTTTTGCAAAACAAACTGAGCCCTGTCCTGCAGAGGGACTCCAAAGATGACGACAAAGATGAGTAGCGCAGCGGATCACAGCGGTCTGCAGGAATGAAGTTTACACGTAGGACTACATATATATTATTTTTTTAAAATACCTATTTTGAAATAAATCCCTGAAAGAAAAGGGATACTTTTGTTAACGGGACTCTCTTGATATTGGTAGAACCTCGACTTGAAAGAAACATTCCCACAAACCACACAAACATCAGACTTTATCCGGTCAAAAAATGGAAACCCTAAACCTAAGATGGAGCATTTACTGACCCTGGCATTCAGGTAACCCGGCTGCCGTTTCAGCTCTCCTACACATCTGAACGGCGCTGACAAACAAGCTCACCTTTCCCCAGCACATTTCTTACAGACAGTAACAGTTACCTCCTGCAAAAATTACTTTTGAGGGGTTTGGGTGAGAGGGGCCACATAAGAGCAGCTCCTAGTACGCTGTTCTGATATGCAAAGTTCATTAAAACGGGCTTACGAGCAGTACGCTGTATTGGAACTGAAGTTTAAATGTGCAGATAACCTTAACTCTGCCCCCTGTGCAGTCAGTGAACGATTTGCAGAACCGTTATCCAAGACGAGCTGAAACTTTATTTAAAACAATGCAGACCTTTTTCCCTCCTACACTTTCCCTCCCAGGGCAGAGACTTGCATTCTAGGGACTTCAAGCTGTGAAATCATTTCATCCTATTTAGATGTAAGTAACCTTAACTCTGACTTTTCTGGACTCCTCCTGCTCACTTGGGGATTGTTACCACATCCTTTTAACATAAATCAATATCAAGGCAGAAACCCAAAGAAACCATTTTAATGATTGGAAGATATGTATTTTCTGTCACGATGAAGCGTAACTTTGTGTGTCTTTTATGGTGTGTGCTTGCATGTGGATTTGTAAAATTCTTAAACATCAGGTGCCTGTTCGTTAGTACAACAAAGCTGTGCAAAGCAGACAAGAGTGTGACTTAGGCTGTCTGCCTCGTGAGATCAGTGCAAAACTGTATGCAGAACTCTGCCCCCTAATCACCGTCAGCTCAGATGGCTCCTAGTGAGACTGATGCTACAAGAGAAGGTGGTGGTGATGATGAGGGACCAGTACTGCACCTTTGCTTTTAGGACTCTCCTTATATCCAACACTGTAAATCTCTTCAGAAGCTGCTGCAGCCCTTTCTGGGCACTCAGGTGTCCAAGTTAGGAAAGACAGGGTGGGGTGGTAACTTCCTCAGCAATAGTCCAAATTACACCAGTCCAAGCACACGTTATTCATCTGTCTCATATCCTAATGGCCACAGCTGCTAAACGCATTCTAGATTAATTTAAATGCTAAATAATTAATGGTTTTCATTGGTAATTTTTCCAATATTCATTTTGGGCTCAAAATAAAAATATACTTTTGGAAAAATATATCACACACTGTACACATTGAAACAAATGCTCTGTATGAGCAATGAACTGTAACTCACCTGAAATAGTCCTGGCCAGGACCTTCATAACCATTACTACTTCAATTGTAAGGTTCTGAGTATCTATGTAGGAATCCAAAAACTAAAAATAAAATCAAACCTCAAGATACCTCAGTCTTGTACAGACATTCCTTGGGTTCTCACAGGGAAGAGCTTTCAGCAGTTCTAAAGCATTCCTTGTGGTATTAATATTTTATTCAGCACAAATCTACGTGCTTGAGATACTGAAAATGATGATAATAAAGTGATGCTACTATGTTAAGAACAAACTTTACTGCTGTGTAACAGGAAAGTTTGCAAAATACTTTAATAAACAGTAAACCTATGGAAGAACAAGCATCTGAAGTAAGTAAAAGATACTTTGCAAAAACAGCCAAGGCTCATGTGTTCATCTCAGCTCTCCTGAGATGGTGCCATTATAACAGTGTAATTATTCAGACTTCACTTCCCTTAACCCTCACAGTACAGTCCCAGACATGACTTGAGTTCAGCTATCAGGAGGGAATGTCAGCAGAGGCCATCTGAGCAAGTAGAATTCACCTAACCACAAAGGATCCATATGCTTAGCTCTGCTGAAACAGCAGCCCTTGGAGCAGTGGTGTAACAGCTGAAACCCTTCCCACCTATTTTAACTGGATGGGGAATCTGCGATGGCTATGTGTGTGAGGTGGTGGTAGGTGTTCTTCCTCCTGTAGGACACAATGCTTTCTACTTCTTTCCGTTACCACTGCCAAACTATGCCTTCACCAAAGAACAAGACACGTCAAGGTGGGTCATCTATGTGATTTCAGACAAAGAAAGCATTCACAGCAAAAGAATAAAGTAGTGTGAAACAGTACACAGAAACAAAACTGCCCTGGATGGAGAGCAAAGTTCCAACAAACTTGACACTATGGTTGCAATAACTGCCCTGAACTGTCTGACAGGTTTTTCTACAGAGGACAGATACTCCCTGTAGCAGACGCCTTGGGCATGTCAATTTAACAGTCTGACAAGCTATTTTAAACTGGTGACAAACTGGGTATGAGTTTGCATGGGACTGGCAATAGCATGTTATGGGACAAAACTGGCAACACCTTTACCTCTTTAGTTTGAGAACTCATATAGGGATGCCTGAGGCAGCCAGGCTTTCAGAAGTGCTAGACATGAGTAACTTCCACTGATGCTGTCTACCTTCCCCTGGCTCTCTGATGTTACAAATTAATCCAAGACTTAAAAATAGGTTTATAAACTGGCACTGCTAATGAAATTGGCAACCTTCCTCAGAAAGGCTTTTGTAATAAACAAACGAACAAAGATGAAGCCAACAGGCGCCTATGCCGCCCAGACTCAACTAGGCCTCACTCAGTAGGAAGCAGGATGAGGAGGAAAACTTACACAGCTCAAGGACATCTAATGACTGTCTGACGCACCACGCAGGAGGAAATCCCATCCCAATGTTTCTCAGCTTTATTTATCCAATCCTACTGATCCCAACATGGAGAGTTCAGAACATTTTATCACCGCCTACTTCAGCCCATCGTCTCTCTCGCTTATGCTCACCTTCTTTGCATCCACAGAGCTGTCGAATTGACCATCTTCAATGACACTGACCTACCCACTTGCTCAAATTCTGTGATGTGGAGATGTACTTGCCAAACAGGTAGAACTGAGTATTCACACAGCTTCGTTACAATTACTCATCTCTGAACCTAGTTTCTCAGTCTCCACGTTTGTCTCCTTAGAAATCTAATGAAGCTCAGAGTAATCACAGCGTCACCACGCCGTGGTTTGAACAAGCACGTACCGGCACCACTAGCAAAGTTTCATTGTGCAAGTTTTCGCAGTTCAGTGCTCTACAAGAGCCGAGTATCAAACACTATGGAGGCTTACATTTCTTCTGCAGCCAGCTTGCCCATTACTTTTACTTTTTTTAGGTATGATTCTGGCCGATTTTCTTGAAGCCTGTAAGTCAGTTGTATTTCTATATGTCATCTGCAGCAGTGTTACGAAAACTCATGCATATAAATCAGAGAAAATAAAGAGAATGAGGAAAAAGTTTTTCCAGATACGTAACACATTAAGTGTTATCGCCTGACATCATGACTTATTCTATGTCTGTAAACTTGATTTGATGAAACAAGCTTCAAATTAACTCCTTTGTTTTAGAACATTTATTCCTCGCATTATTTTAAGCAACAAAACAAAAGCAACCTCAAAAAAAAAACCAACTGCTCTTCAGAATGCCCAGCTTCAAAGTCACAAAAGCCTGTGACTTTTGTAATGAAATTCACTTGCACTGGAAAATGCTAAAACCTGACACTAGAAACAGTTCCACACAGGTAGGCTCCTCGTCTGCTCAGACCCACAGCAAAGTCAGGAGAGCCGAAAACAGTTGCAGACTTGGCCTGTGCAGTGTCCATTATAAGTCCACCACCCAAGGCACGCGGCCCATTTACATTTTCACCTTTCTTTCACTGGGGCTACGCAGCCCATTTTGGAACCTGCAGGAGGAGCTACCAGAAGTAGTAAAGCTTCCTATCTTTTAAAACACCTGCTAGAAATTTCTAAGTGCATCAGTTACAATTCTGCTCCTCTGTTCCTGAGCCACTTCTGTTAAACAATCAACTTTTCCGTAGTATTTTAAATAAGTACTTATGTGAGCTTTGGTTGTAGTTCATAGTGCAAGTTTTGCAGCTGTTGCTGTAAGGAAAAACACAAATAGTAACAGGCCTGTTAATAGATATCTTTGAAATGGGCAACAACTAACTTGACTGAAACAACCCAGTCAACAATATTCATTTATTTTTCATTTTCAGAGCCTCAGCTTTTTCTCGAAAACAAAAGGACGACAATTGAACAGTTTTTACTTGATTTAGCTGACTGATTGTAGAAACCTTCCTATCAACTTCAAATTGTATAGACTGGGAGGGAGAGATATAGGGACGATGTAGGTCTGCTCTGTCCTGCCAGGTCCACTGAAGTCTCCTACAACTTAGGCAAATGTGCACTCCCCATTCTGACTTTTCTTTTTTCTTTTTTTTAAGGGGAAAAAATGACAGAAGTTAGTTCAAGTTACTAAGAACAGAATTACTGAATAAAGACTTAAACAAAAGACTTGTGCTTCGGCTCTGTGCTCAGATCACTTGCCTCTGCATAGCTTAGTTTGGGTCAGTTTTTGTCCATGTATTCTTCAAGACGCAAAAGCCACTTATTCCAGTACTGTGAGCACAGATCTGGATCCATGAAATGCGGATGTGCGGGGCAGCCGTCCTTATAGGCAACCACAATGAGTCCACAACTAACCTACAGTTAAAAGCAGGAGGCTGTTAGAGGTTGAACATTAATACACAACTTCAATCGGTAGTTTTAGCAATAGGACATCGCTGCAAAATACCAGTCTTAATATCTCAGAATGGTTAGGGTTGGAAGTCACCTCTAGGTCTGCCTGCTCCAGCAGGGACAGCCAGAGCTGGGTGCTCAGGACCACATCTGAGGGACTCCAAGGAGGAGCCTCCACAACCTCTCTGGGCAGCCCGTGCCAGTGCTCTGGCACCTGCACAGTGAAGTGCTTCCTGATATCTTAAAGAAGAAACACTTCATTTGTAAGAAATGTGTTCTGAAATATTTCATACTTGACGAACAGCTGTAATATCCAAACCTTAAGGAAGGTGAAGAGAAAGTGGTAGGAATCAGAATAGCAGAATCCTTGAATTACTTCCTATACTGTGCTTTAAGAATCTGCTTTACGTTTTCCCCCTTCAAAGCTTTGCAGTTCTCCAGGTCAAGCAGGCCTGGCTACAATTACCTTTGGAGTCTTAAGAGCACCACATGACACGAGCAATGCATTCCCATCCCATTTCCCTGTTTGCATGCTCTTTTGCTTTATTTCTTCTTCCTTTTCTCCTAGTCCTGACACAAGCTAAAACCACACAGAACAAAGCACCAGGACTCCCCACATACCAAGTCACTGCAGCTTTACCTGACCTTCTAGGACATGATTGCTCCCACTGAACAGGGCTTTCCTTAAGATCAGACAATATACTATGGACAAGCAACGGCAACAGGAAGAGTAGTGGAATTATTTTGCAGTAAAATTGTATGTCAGTTTAGCCTGACCTAAGACTGGGCTGTTTTGTTACAAATCCTACCAACAGTTCCATGCTAAAGGCAGTAAGAGGGGAGAAATGGAAGTAACATAGGCACTGCTGCTTGTCTTGGCTGGCAGCAGACTTACTGACCTGGAAGTCATAATTGGCATCGTGATTTATAGCTCCAATATATGCTGCAACTTGCAGCGGGTTGTCAAAAGTATTCTGCAGGAATGGCTTTGGTTTCTCTGATGTCTTCCAATCAATCACACATAGCTGTCCTCTGCATAAGACAACAAGAGAGGATGTTTCAGCTTAAATTCACTCCCAGCAGGAAACAAGGCACAGCACAGCAAAAAAAAGGCATATCACTTTCACCCCATTTCCACCCAAAGTCATGCTGCTCATTACTATTTCCAATGTAAGGAAACCTTCCCCTTGCTGGCAGTTTAGATCCCAAAAAAAGACTTCCTAATACCTGCTGCAATTCCTGGTAACTGCACTGCTCATACTCTGCTCAAAAGCAAATCCTCCATGAGGCACAATAACAATTTGTCAGTAGATTCACCTCTGAGTCTGCCCATTTCACCCTTCTTGAAGGTCCTTCTAGCTTCCCCTCTGTAGCTCACCAACACACCTGCTCCATCATGGGACGCAGCTTCCCACATGCCACATAACACCACACAGCAGTTGGACATTATTTGGCTTCTCAGAGAACCAGAACCTCACCGATACTTAGCCACGCAGTCTACCAGGCCCAGATACTGAAGAGTTTCATGCTGAACTGCACTTTCCAGAGCTTTAACTTCACTGATGTCTTTTAGGACATGTTGCACTCTTGATAAGTAGCCAGAAACAGCAGAGTCTTCTCCTTGCTCCTTAGCTGCCATCTCTTCAGGCAGAAATATAGATTCCAAAGCTGCATGAAAAAGTTCTCCTTGGAGGAAAAGATCTAGGAAAGATGCAACATTTTAGACGCTACACATAGTATGTGGCAAACATGCATAATAGATATTACACAAAGTAACTCTTAAACCAGCCACTTTTTAGTACTGAAAGCTTAAGGATGTAGGACAGGGAATGCAGTAAGACAGCAAAATAACTATCAAGAGAAATTGTATCTCATATTAATGCTTATTTTACTTTGCTTTGGTCTCACTAATTCTGCAGAAAGAAAATAAGAACTGTACTGTTTAGTCAATGGCATTATTTTACTGTGGATTCCAAATGAGAATTTCTGTAAATTTTAAGATTATTCTAGGTTTCTCACCACATTTGCTTTCTATGTCGTACAGGTTCATTTGAATTGAACTAATCTGAAGTGGATGGGCATAGTTCTGAAGAGAAAGGGCTTATCTCAGAAAGGTTTCAGAGAAGGGTAATTTTAAATAGCTGTATCAGGTTTGCTGTATCTGTTTTCCCTAGAAAGCTTATTCAGTCAAGTGCTTAGTAGCTCAGAAAGAGCATAAAGAAGGATACCCAGTTTTCCAAAGAATAACTGTTCATGTAAGGAGCACGAGGGTCTTTCTGCAACAGGCGTTATCCTCCACATCTCCTCAGACTGTCTTCAGCCCTACAGCTTGGGGGAGGTCATTTTTGTATGTGACTTTATTAAATGAAAACCTCTAAAACCTCTGAACTTCATAGAAGAGGCTGTGTATACTATATATATGGTTTTTGATGAACTTCAGCATATACAGCAATATGTGTAGTCTTCCGAACAATCAAGATTTCACAATTTCAGAATGCTTCTTTTCACCCAGTTACAAAATACCTTTGTATCTCCATGCAGGCTCAATAAATTCAGCTGGAAAATATATATTTGTAAAGAGAAAGAAACAAACAGAGAAACAGCAGAGAGGCAGATAGGACAGAGCAAAGGAATCTACAGTCTAATTCTATTTTCCCCACTCATTTCTGGATCAGTTTTAATGGTCCTCGAACAAAGATCAGAGCTTACACTGACAACATGTGCCCTCATAATACACTCCGACCTCTGAAATTGAAACAACTTAATGGCTTTTCAAAACACTCAACTTCTAGAACCAGACTCTGCAGCTACCCTTTCTGGACAGTTGTCTGGGACACACCATTGCTTCTGCTTTGTCACCACACCGTGATAAGACTTACTTTTAGTGTACTCTGCAAAACCATCTTTCCCAAGTTCCAGTATCATTTTTTGCTTCCATCTTTCTAGATAAAAGGCCTGCTGCGGAGGGATGGTCTGCTGAAGAATGCGGGTAACACTGGGGATTTGGGTTTTTTGTAAAGCAATTTTCATGGGGCGGTCGGAATTGCTGTTCACAGGCAGAATTCTCTTTTTGGGATTTATTAGAGAAACCCAACTCTTAGGAGTTTTTCTTTCAACTTTATTTGAAGGTGAATGTTTAAGTGGTTGTCCATATAACAAACTGTCTTCTTCAAATATTGTCTCCGGTGTTTGAGCGCTGGCTTTGTAAGATGTAACAGAGCATACCAAGCTTTTGTATTTTTCTTGGTCAACTTGTTCATAACTGTTCACTTTTTTCTTCTTGCCATGAAGACAAGCGGAGGTAGCCAGACGCATGTATGGGAGCTGCTTTTGGTACAAACGTGGCTGAAGAAGCATTTCCAGTTTCTCAGATTCCCTAGCCAGTAGCTGTAGGAGTTTCATTCTGATGAGAAGCATTTGTGAGCAGCTACAGTTTTCTTCCTTCTGTTAGGACTGGTCTGTAGGCTATCATCATTTCCCCCTGTAGAAACATAAATTTGTTATTCCCAAAGTTATAAAACAGAACCATCAACCTATTTTTGCCTTTTGCCAAATAAAAATCTGCTATGGTGCCTTCATACACTTAATGCCATCAGAATTCCTTTAAATTACTAACACAATAACAGAATGAACACATTAGCAATGAAACAGGAAACCATCCTGAAAAGAAGCAGTGCTGCCTGGCAGAATTGGAATCAGCAAACATAAAGATGTTACCAGTAGCAAAAGGAGCAGTAGAGGATGCTCTTACAGCAACAATATCACGAAACTCAACAATGATTTGTAACAAACAACCCCAAAAGGGGGAGGGGAAAACAACAAATATGCCTATGAACGTAGCTAAAACAAACACTTGAATTGTGTAATTTAAATCAACACTACATCATTGTAGAATTGAGGCCCTATTCTCCCACTCAAAGTTATGTGCTTACCACCACAAAGATCTCTTCCATCTATCCTCTGCAAACAAAGAATACAAGCAACACACATCACCAAGCAACATTAGCATCTCGCTTTAAAACTCTTCTTTCACCACACTTCTTACATAGCACTTCATACACCACCCAAACCGCAGGCGCCACAGAAAGCAAAAATGTGACAGGAGGAGTTGTTTTGCATGCAGAGATCCTGAACTCATGCGGAACTGCAGGGACAGCAAAGTATGGGTGCAGGAATCTGCTGCACAGAACAGCTTGCAAAAAAAACGGGGCTATACCAGCTGCTGCTGTTTAGATCAAAGAATCTTGTAATGAAAGGGTGAGACCTTGGACTCCGTTCCCATAAATATTCTCTTCATCTATGAAGGACAAGACCTTCCAGCTGTAGAAGCTTAATCAGGAGTAAGCAGACACACTGTAGTTTTTCTTCACTGGTTTCACATTTTCACACTGATTCTGTATGGTTTGGGCAAATAATAACTGATCCAACAAAAAGCTAACATAAAACTTCAAGGTTGCAAACGGCATGTGACCCGATTCAAAATTAACCTGTCAAAAGCAAATTTAAACCTGGAAAATTCCATTAGATTGGATCAGAACTGTGTGTCACATAGTGGCATTTCTGACCCGGTACCAGGAGAACCACAGCTAGCTTTGCATACAAACTTAAACCAAGACAACTTACTCCAGCACAACAGTATCTAAGCTTGTAGCTTCTCAGAATGTTGTTTGATGACCATTACTCTGCTCACTCAAGTGTATTAATCAGAACAGAATACACACAGTGGTTGACCCAGTGTTTTTGTTATGCTAGTCAGGGCATAAAAGAAATAATTTACAATGGCTTTGTGTCAGCTGCAGTACACAAGATGATACCTGATACAGCATAATGCTTGCTTGTAGTAATTTGCCCCCTCGATCTTTTTAAAGAGTAAACTTATGCTAGATCATTGCTTTAAATAATTGGGCTTTTAGGATGTGCAATATTACAAGCACTAGTAAGAATTTACTGTAACACATGCACTATTTCAGTAACATCTAGTACTAATTTTAACTTTACAGTCTATTGTGTTCTTGAGTAACATGTCTAGAACTGTCTGTGCACACTATATACTGAACCACAAGGAAAGCAAAAGTTTGGTGCTATCCTTTTCCACTAAGATAAAGAGGTTCTAGTACCACTAAGAAATAAAGAATGCTTGTACTTAGCAGACTGGAAAACCACAGGTGTTGCTCGATTAATCACAGTGACATTTCCGTACAAAGAGCCTACATTCACAAGAAAGCAATAGGGCTGGAGTGGCCTGTATTTACCATCACACACACAGACCAGAATTTGATATTTCTCCCAGGCGAAGCCTCTCCCTTCTCTCTCAGTTTGCGTTCAATAACTGGGAGAACTGCTTCAAGCACTGCGCTGTGAGCCAGACTGAAGACCAAACCCAAATAAAACAACCTGGAAAAAAACCAAAAAGGAGGGCTTCTCTTACCTTCCCCAAGTTAGTCGATTTTGCAACTCTAGCATCATCTGCACTGAAACAACTGATGAAGTTTCTCCAGGATAGAAACAAGTGGCCTACAGGAGAGAAACAAGGATTGCTTAAGGGGTCACATCCACAAAAACACTGCCACAATGACGGCGTCGGACAGCAGTCAACACAGCTTTTTTTATTTCCACAGTCACCAATCCAGCAAATAACAGCATTAACTCACAGGTACTAAAAAAAAGGCACTGCTGAGCAGAGGAACGGCTCTGCTGCTGGCTGCATAGAGCCGCAGGCTCCGGCACGCCGGCCCAGGCCCTGCTCTCTGCCAACCTGCGACCCTGCAGCCCGTAAGCTGCCCACCGAACCCCTACAGGTTAAAAACAGTCTGGAAATACAGAGCACAGGGGAAAAAAAAAAACAAAACCAAAAAAGGTCTTAAGGTAAAGAAGAAAAGCCCCCTTCAGCAGTCCCATTTACAGCACCGAAGCCCCGGAATGATGGCACAGCGGCACAGCGGCACAGCAGCCCCGCAGCCGCTCAACCGCCGCTCTCCCACAGTGAACCTCGTGAGAGAGCCTTCTCCCCACGCTACCAACCCCCACTCAGACTCACCCCGCTTCCCCCACGCTGCGAAGTGCAGTGTGTACCCGCTACGGCCCTCAGCACGACCTCACTCCCTCAGAACCAAGCAATAACCACCTCTACCTCCGCGCCACGCTTCCCGCCGCCGCCTGCGCGCATGCGCGACAGCAGCCACCCTCAGCACCCATGCGCCTGCGCTTCGCGGCCTGTCGGGATTCGTAGTTCTTCCCCACTGCCAGCCCCACGGCCCTTTCTCACCTCATGGGAGAAACTCGGTGTTAGATCCCCGGTATCTGTTCTACCTTCCTCTCGGTTGGGTTTTTGTTTCCTTTGTAAAGCTCCCCAAATCGTGAAAAGAAAAAAAAATGAAAGCACTATGCAGCCATCTTAAATGAAGGCAAACGGCACGCTGCCCTCACCTAAGATGGCCGCCGCGCCGAGGGGCCGGGCGCAGCGGTCCCGCCCCGCGCTATATGAGGGGCGGCGGCGGCCGTGAGGCGGTAGGCGGGTGGCTGGCTGGCGGCACCGAGACATGGCTCTAGTTCGAGACGGTGCGCAAAGCAAGGTGAGGGGGCAGCGCCGGGCGGTGCCGGGAGTTGGGTGGCCCTGCGCTGGGCCTGCTCCGCCGGGCTGCCGGCGTTGTTAGGTGCGGCCCCAGGCGGTGGCCTGTGTTGAGGGGCTGTCAGCTGTCACTAGGCTGTGCCTCCCTCCTGCTCCGGCTGTCGCTTCAGGCTCTGGTTTGGTTTGGCGTTCCGTGAGGTGCTGTCTCTGGTCGTCGAAGCCCTGAGTGAGTGCTGAGGTTTCGGCGTTGAGTGTGTGTGGGATGGTTTGCTGGGTTCGGGCGCTGCTTCAGAGGAAGTGCAGCTTAAAGGCTGAGACTGGAACTTCGTGAGGTGTTTAGTGGGAGTGTGTGCAGGCAGTGCTTAGAGATGTCTCTTTTACCAAGTGGTCTGCCTGGTTTAGTCTTTATGCCTTAATAACTGCCTCCAGGACCCTGGGTGGAAGGTAAGGCAGCCTTCTAGCAGGGGTCAGCTGCCTGGCCGGCCTCTGTAATGTTGGATCTGGATATAGTTTGCATTATGCCTGAACTGAACTCACTGGAAGATGAATTGTGCTTCAAGCTGTTTGTGCTGCTTAAGGGTTGTCTTCTCAGTGTCTTTTCCAACCTTCTGGGAGGTGCCTTGAAGGACTTGAAAGGCTAGAAAATTGGATATGAAGAGGAAATTTTTTTACTCAGCACTAGTGAGGCTCTGGCGCAGCTGCCCTGAGAGGCTGTAGGTGCTCCATCCCTGGAGATGCTCAAGGCCAGGTGGGGGGGTAGCCCTGCCCATGGCTGGGGGTTGGAACTGGATTGGATTTAAGGTCCCTTCCGTATGTAAAAAATACATCTGCCTTGAACAATCTTGTTAAATAACCTCTTTCCTTCCCTCTGCTTCCCTAGAACACGAATCTTTTAAAACAAGCTTGACCTATTGAACTGACAGAAGCTTAAGTGTCTTGCCTTCTAGTTCTTCACTTTGAATTGTGAATCAGCTGCTACTTCTACTTTCTGCTATGCATGAAATGACAAGCATTAAATAAAATATCTGTCACTTGAGAGTAGTGAGTGAAAGCCTTTGTAGGCTGCAGGACCTGCAGGTGAGAAGGTAAAACATCAGCTGTCTTGCAGCAATGAGTAACTGTGTATTAATCTGCCTTTCTGACATAATGGGCAGGAACACTGAAGGGAGGGGAAAATGTTCCCACTAAAGGTTCAAGTAGCTTTAAACTCCAGCAGTAAATGACCAAAGATTAACTAGCTGTTCAGGTAGTAAGGCTGTCTTGGGATTCCAGCAGCTGCAGTGAAGACAGAAACAGCTATCTTGTCTGTTCCTGTTTAGGTATGTGGGCAGTAGATAAAGTTTCTGTCTGTGAAGGAAACATCATTATGTGCTAACCTTGAGTAAGAACTGTTGGTGTGTATAAACTAAAAACTGACCCTGAGTAGGTAAAGCAGAAGAGCGTCAAGATATATAGGAAGAGGAAGGGAGGGTCAGTAGGATAAGGGGGATTGGAAATGCAGTGGGAAAGACAGTATAATGGAGAGGAAAAAGCAGAAAGTGAAGCAAGCAGTGGGACTGCCAAGCAAAACCTGTGTGAATATACTGAATTTGTTCAAATGCTTGATTATTCAGCTGCAGGCTTTGGTGTTCAAAATACTGTTCTAGATCAAAATAAGAAGAGTGAGTGTTGTGGCTGCTCTTCTTCACAATGGTTAGTGGAAGATGAAATGTTATGATGTTAGGCTTTTGCTGGGGACCTGCTGTTAGCACTTCTGAACAGCAGTTCTCTGTTCTAGCCAACTTCTGCTAGATGCTCTGGAAAGGAGTTGTCTACTTAGGTCTTTTGCTCTGCAAGAAAACACTTTATAGGGGGATGAACTACTAGCAAGGTGAAAGTTACTAAGTAGGAATAGTGTGCTATCCAGTCTATAAGAGTCTATAAAACTGGCCTAGTGGTTTGGACTAATGACAGAATTTCAGATTCACGGGCGGTGAAGATTGCATATGTTGCAGAGTCCCTTTTTACTATTTCTGGCCTCACTATGGGAGGTCAGCAAAGCATTCTTGGAAAAGCTGAGTATGGCTTAGGGGCTTGCTTCTGTTGCACAGTTTCCATCTTAGCTGGGCATACTTCATGTTACAGATGAAATACAGACTGGAAGTACTTCGCCACAGACTGTGCTCTGCAGGCAAATTGCTAAGGCAGGGTGAATTTGGCCTGTGTTTCTGAAGCTGGTGCTTGACTCCTGGAGTGGAGGGAGTTCCTATGTGCTGCTAGCTGGAGCAAGGTGAGCTAGAGGCTTTGGCTTGAAATATGGGAGCCTTGAATGCTGGCAGTATCCTTCCCACAACTCCTTTCCTCTGTAGAGGGCTGTTTCTTCACTTGAGAGAAGAGCGCATCTGGGATCCCTCTGGCAGGAGAGCGGAGTGATCAGGGCAGCTTATTGCACAGCCATTGGCAACAGGTGCTCTAGCCATAGAGCCTGCTTTCTGCTTGCTTGGAAAGCTCTGCGCTCAGTGAGGAATAGCATCTCACTGGGACCAAACTAAGCTGCTGCTTTGCTTAGAACAAAGATTAAGATAATTATTTGATTATAATCAAATAATTGCCCCACTGGAGTTGTATGGTACAAAAATCACAGATTTGGGAGAGGTTTCTGTACTGTAAGTAGCAATGTGAAGACTGCATACAAGAAGCCTGCTTCAGTTTTCCTGGTTATGTGTAACTTAAATAACTTCAGGACTATTTCAACTAAATGCCAGAGAAATAATAGCAGTTCTGTCCCAAAGGCTGTGAAATCAAAGCTTCTCATCTACTGTGTTGGCTCTTTGCTGCATGCATGCAGCGTACTTTCAGACATATTTTTAGTATCTTGATTAAGGGGAATCTTAAGCTACTTGTGCTGAATATGACTGAAATGCAATTCTAGGAAGTAATACTTAATGTGTGCTGGCCAGTTACTTGGAAGGGCTGCTGGTTAACTCCTGGGTGTTGAAACAAGGCACTCTGTAACTGAAAGCTCTCTAGAAACTGGCAGCAGAAAATGTCATGATCTTCTAGTGGCCTCAAGAGAGCACTTACACTGATTTAACTAAACTACTCTGTAAAAAAAAAAAAAAAGTGGATGCTGGGTAGTGGCAGATGTGATTACTGCTGACGTATTTGTGGCTGCACTTTGACTGACAACAAGGAGATGATCAGCAAAAAGAGAGCTGGCTGCAGCTGACTATTGGTAGAAGGTTCTGTGAAGTGTAAGCTCTCGTTGAAGTGTTACTTGTTCCTTCTGGAAGCCAAGTTATGTTGGAAACCCATGGATTAATCTGACATTGAGAATGAATATGAGTTCTTATTTCACTAACAGTCAAATGTTGTATGCAGTTGCTTGCGCTGGCAGATTCTTTTGTTAGAATGGAGAAGTGACAGAGTCACTTCAGCAAAACCAATGCTAAATTGCAAAGAATGTGACTCTAAAAGCTGCAGCTTGGGACACTTGCCAGAAGCAGGCAGCTTCTGTGGCTGAGGACGTTTCCTTTCACTGGGAGCTTGCAAGTATGAAGATGTGCTTGTGCTGAGTGAGGCCTGATCAGAAACTCGTTTGTCGAGTTGAAGCCTGAGTAGGTGATGATCAGCACTGGATTGTACTTAGGTGGTCCAACTTTCTTTAAGCAGTAGAAAAACTGCTGTAAAATTCTGCCTGGATTGGTCAGTAATATTCTCCTTGCTATCTTTTCTCTTTAGTGTTGAGGTTGGGTGATTTTATCATAGTGTTCTCATTAGTACCATATTATCTGTGTGTCCCGAAGCTTGAAGCAACCAATGTGATGATTATCTGTTTTTCTGGAGAGCTCTGTGTGATGTCCTGCTCTAATTGCCAAGTCAGGTTAAGTAGGAGTTATGGTGGATGGTATCTTTACTAACAGGGATCAAGTTTTCTTGCACAAAGTCCTGAGGGTCCCAGTATAAGTTGGTGAAGAGGCATGAGAAGCTGAAGGCATCAGTACTGTAAAAGTTGCTGTAATTGCTGCAAGCCATAAACTTCTAAAATCTTTCTGAGGAAGGGAAATGAGGGGTGAAAGTAGGGATGCTGTGCCCTGCTAGTTGGAGTGTTCAGGTGTCCAACCCAGTTCAGCTGCTTCCCTGCTGTGCTGCTCCAGGAGCTACCATCCTTAGCACCTCTCTGCTGTAAGTGAGGCATGCTCTCACCAGCTGCCGAGCTCTGGTCTTATCCTCCTGGCCCTGAGGATACGAGGAAGCACAGACTAGATTCTGGTTGCTGGGATGGGGAACCTTGGTTCTGCTCATTGTAGGAAGGAAGCAATCATGTCCTAGCTATGAAATGATGAGCTGATGGAGAAGAGCTGTTGGGCATGGCAGGCTGGGGAGCTCAGCTAGGGTGGTTTCCCAGGAAGACCTTGGGCTGGGTGCCTGATATGGTAAAGGAACAAGCCTTGGGGCCTGGAGATGAAAGAAGGCTCTTCACAACCTGCCTGTGACTGTAAGCAAGTTTTTTCTCATTGCTGCTTATGGAATGGATGTAAGAGGAGTGATAGCAAACATATCCTGAAAGATGAACTAGTTGCTGGTGCTGCCAGGGCAGGTGGTTGTGTTGAGATCAAGTGTTAGTGTAGAGCATCTGCTCTGTGTGCTCACTGGGTTAGTGCCTTGTAGAGCTGATAAGTCTGGGGGGCAGAGGAGGAGGTGGGGAGGAAGAGCTCCTTGATTCCAGTTCAGTGGAGAAATGCTTTAGGGAAACAGTGCTCTGCACAAAGCTGGGCTGTGTGAATGCTCTCTTTGTAGTGTGAGCCTTTCTACCATGATTGTGTAATCTGAAAGGTCTCTGGCCTGGAGTTAGGAGCCACAGTGACCTTCACAGGGCTAGAATAGACTGGTGGCTTTTCAATCCTCAGTTTCATATTCCTGAAAGACCTGATGCTAAGGCTCTGGATAGAGTTGATAATCCTGTGCTACTCTCCAACAATGAGTGTGTTTACAGTAGAAGTTTAGGGCAGGAGAAGGTGCAGGAGTTTTTCAGCAAGTAGTCCTTGATTATTGTTCTGGTATTTGGACCCTCCTGATATGGGCCATGTGTCTGCATGTACTGCTCTGAGGCCCACTGCTGATGATTCCCAGTTGTTCTCTGTAAATGAGGCCCTGCTAGGGCACTAAGCTCTGCTTAAGTAGCATTACTGGGGAGTTCTGAAACTGATGTTGCATGTTCTTGCCAAATTGTTTTAGTCTGACAAAAACAGTACTGTCTTAGGTCCATACTTCCATCCCTACCTCCTGTGCAGGCAACTACTAGGCATGGAGAGCTGAGGACAGCATCTAATCACAGGTTACTTCCTCTGTGACACTTAATAAGAAAGCTCCCAAATTCAGGACTGGCTGGTTTGTGTAACCTTTCCTGTAGTTCAGCTGAGAGGAGGCAGTTTCCTTTAGCTTATCATACTTTTCACAGACTCAGCAGTTTGTATTGTTAGCTCTGCTGATCCTGTTTGGACAGTGGAGATAAGTAAGCAGGATGCAAAACACAGTAAGAGGGGCTGCATCTCACTGCTTTGGCTGCTGGTGTTATCTGGCATTATAGCAGCTGGGAAATGCTGAAAGTTGCCTTTCATTCAGATGGCAACAAACTTCAAGCTCTGCTCCCTGTGAAATTATTCCCTGAATGGTGGCCTCCTACCTAGCCTTCCTCTAGTGCTTGAGTGGAGTGGGGTGGCTGCTGCTGGTGACGTCTGAACCACACCTCTGTGTTGTGCTGCTTCATCTGTGCCTTCCTAGGGAGAGCTGTGTGCATGCAGGGGAATGTGATGAGCGGTCTCACTCTGTGGCTGGGATCCCCATGATGCTGGGAGTCTCATGTTCGGAGCTGAGCAGTGTCTGGGCTGCTAGGGCTGCTCTTACAGGATATGCTCTGTAAGCACAGTGTCTGGGGTATCCCTCTCCTAGGTGTGGGGGCTTGAGCATATTTGCTAACAGTAACTGTTAGTGATAGCTGGAGTCTAGCCAGCAGCAGCCTGGCTAGGGGCAGATGCATGCCAGCCTGGCAGCTGTGTCCTCTGCAGGCTAGTGGGGAGACTTGCTGTCTGCCAGGTCTGGATTTCAGTTCACAGATGGCCTGACAAGGGGGAGGGAGGCTTCCAGAGCTCTTGAAAGTGAAGCTTTCACCTTAAGAACTGATGAGAGGTTGTCCTTTATGCAGCTTTACACAGAAGCTTGAAGCAGCATTCAAGCAATCCGTAGTATGATGGCCTTGCTCAGATGCTGTCTGGTACTATTTCCTTGTGGGTTTGGTGCTGGATCTTGTGGTTAGCAGGTGGTATGTGCAGGCTCCTGGCTTCTGTTGGCCAATTTGCTGCAGGGTGGTGAAACTGCATTGCCTCAGCCCAGCTCTTGAGCTTTCTTCCCTGGTAATGCATTCAAAATAATCTCTGAAGGATAGCTTCGGGATTTGGCCCAGCTCTGACAGTTGCTCTTCAGCAAACTTCCTGTGTTGTGACCTTGATCAGCAGTTTCTCCCTTACCCAGGAAATAAGAATGATTTGTTAGACTGCAGTGCTGGGGGAAGAGCCTCTTACGAGACAAGATTTGTAATGCAAGAACCACCATAATGTAGGCTGGGGCTATTGCTGGCTTCCAGAATAGATGTCTGAAATTGGCAGTAACTTGTGTTCTTGATAGCAGTAGCTTGTATTTCTTGATATCTAGATAGTTGCATCTACTTGATGTAGGAACTGGATGCATGTATCAATCATCAGTTATCTATGCTGGATATGCTTAAAATCCTTTGCTTCCTGCTGAGGTCATGTAGCTGTCTAAGGCTGTTTGCCCTGAGCGTTTAGATACAAGCAGTGTAGTACAACTAGTTGAAGGAAGCTCAATTCATAAACAAGAGGGAGAAAATGACTGAAGCTTGTGCCCTAAAGCTGTAAGGTTCAGCATAACCTGGCCACTTCCCTGGTATCCCAGAGCATAGTGATGATTGCCACAGCCTCATCTGCTGTGAGTCCAAAAGCATTGTCCTCATAAGGAATGTCTGCAAGGCTGTGACTTGTGGAGCTCAAAGCTCCTTCACCATTTACATCCTTGACTGAGAAGGCTACTCCACTGCTCTAGGAAAAAAAGAAGTGCAGTTGAAATGATATCCTGGACTTAAGCTGTTGGAAAGAAGTGTCTCCTGCTAAGGAAGGCACTGGATCTGCTTAAAGCCCCTGTCTGAAGCAGCGGGAGGGCAAGTCTAGTCTTTGTTGAACTTGATATGCTCTGTGATCTCCTGTAAAGGGTTTATCTGGAGCACATCCACAAAGCATGCTTAGAAACCTCTTCATACGTGCTCCAAGTGGAAGCAAATTGCCTGGCAACATTTTAGTGCTGAGACTCTGTCTAGGAAAGATAAGACTTGAATTCAGGAGAGGTAGAGACTTGTAGTTACAAGTATTAATAGCATTCATAAAGCGAAGTTCAGGTATCTCTGAAACTAGTTGTCATTCTAGCTTGTGGGGGCTTTCTTTAAACAGCATGTGTGTGTTCCAGCAGCTATTCACTTGATGCCAGGTACTTTGAAAATAAGATTATATGCAGAGTTAGTGCTCCAGTATTCTTGGGTTCTGGTCCTGTTTCTGGCAGACACTTGGATCTTAGACTTGTGGGAGTCTAAGGAGGTTTTAGGCATCTGCTCCATTTTTCCCTGGGGGCAAAGAAACCTTCACAGCTGTTAGAGCAGTTAGTGGAAATGCCACTGTGGAACTTAACTTCATGTGCAGTAGTCTTGGGAGATCAGAGTGGCAACACTGACCAATCTGAGCCTGAGGAGGAAGCGCCCAGTTTTTGTCTATGGGTTGCCCTTTATGGTGGATAAAAATCACTTAATTCTTGTGCCAGACAGGAGCAGCTGTCTGATGTAAAGATAAGGAAACAGATCACAAGACTAGGCTCTTAAGAGCTGTTCTTCCATATACTGTGGAGATACAGAATGAGGAGAACTATTAGTGTTTTTACTCCCTTCAAAATGATTTAACAGACTTTGGCTTGATGTGCTTAAGTAAATAAGGTGGAGAAGTGCTGGAAGGAAGATGCTTCTTTCTAGGAGTACTTCACTAATACCCTTAGTGTGTTCCCTAGCAATTGGGTCTGTGGACTCTTAAGTAACACTCTTCTTATTTTATGCACTTGGAAGAGAGGGTTGTGTTGAGGCTGTTGTACTTCTGTGTGTACTGCTCCTTGAGGCAGCAGTCTGCTGCAATGTGGTTCTTGGTCATCAGCATTGTCAACAATTTAGCTTCACTAAGCCTACTCGATGCTTGACCAGAGCTTGTTTTGTGAATTCTGTTGCAGCTGAGGTCTGTATCTGTAGACCTGAATGTTGATCCTTCTCTTCAAATTGATATACCTGATGCCCTGAGTGAAAAGGACAGAGTGAAGTTCACGGTACATACTAAGGTAAGATAACGGGGCTAGAAAGTGCTCTTTGTAGATATGATGCAAGTAATTTCTGGATTTGTAATGAGCATACCTGCAAAGATGGGTTTGGCAATGAGGAAAATCTAATTAAATGGAGCTTAAAGGTGGCCTGAGGGTGTAAAGACAGAAACTTTTACACTTCTTAAGACTTGAACAGTCCCTTTAGAGACAAGGTAACTGATACACTAGGTTGACTGTACTTAAAAAAAAAAAAAAAAGTAGCTTGAGACTAGGAAGGCTGGGGGTGGGGGGAAGGCAGCTACTGTGAGATGCCACAAAATAAACTGCATTAATGCTGTTCTACAGCAGTGCCTTTCTTCAAATAATGTCCTTAGTAAGGCTCTCATTTGAGTGCCAGCTCAGCTAAAAGGGAGTAGGCGAGGCCCTTACTAGGCAAAATAGCTTCCTTTGAAAATAGGCAGAACTGTTTCTAAAAGCACTCATTTACAAAACAGTGGGGCTTCCTTATCTTCTCTTTCAGACTACACTGCCAGCTTTTCAAAGTCCTGAGTTTTCAGTTACGAGGCAGCATGAAGATTTTGTGTGGCTTCATGACACGCTCAGTGAAACTGAGGAGTATGCAGGACTCATTGTAAGTAGTTCCTGAAAATGTGATTCTAAACAAAATGCTGTGGTAATTTAATGTGGAAATTCTTAAAGACAAAGTCTTTTTTACCATTGCTGTTAGTGTTTCATGACATGGGTATTCCTTATGCTTTGATCTGCTTTAGTTACTCACTCGAGTGGTACAGCTCTAGTGTTAACTTCCCCATAGCAGGCCTCAGTCCCCGGTACCACAGTGGGACTAATATCTGCCTGAAGGTGACACAGTAGACTGATTTATATTAAGTAGTCTGTCTTGTCTTTGGATTATTCAACTGCCACAGCAGGCAGCTGGCCATGGGGTGGGTAGTAGAGGTATTTTTCTCTTGGTTGACTTCAAAGTGTAGGAGTAGCAAAGAGCTGGAGGGGCAGTGAGAGACTTAGGCATCTAAGCTACCTCGTTGCAGAGCCTTGCTGGCTTGACCGACTGTGCAATAAGACCGCCTTCTACAGACTGCTAGAAGTAACTTTGTAAAGCTTAAGATTGTTACCATCTATCCCTAACCAATTGTTCCTTTGCTAGATACCTCCAGCCCCTTCAAAGCCTGACTTTGATGGTCCCAGAGAGAAGATGCAGAAACTAGGGGAAGGAGAAGTATCTATGACTAAAGAGGAGTTTGCTAAAATGAAGCAAGAGCTAGAAGCGTAAGTAGAATGAGTCTGCTGCTAAAGGCTGGATGTAAAGAAGCCTTCTGGGAGAGCAATATATTCAGATGTTGAAGGTGCTGCTTCCTGATGTTCCGTAAAATCCTGGAATTAGGGAGTTGATAAAGCTTCTCTCAAACTGGAAAATTTCCTACTTAGAGACTGAAAGTAGCTTCTCAATTGCTAGCTGGCTATTTTAGAGGCATACTGGATATTTTTACTGGATAACTTGAAGCAATACTTTGTACAATGAAGTTGCAGATGGGTCTCAGTCTTTTTTTCTTTCAGTGAATACCTCGCTGTCTTCAAGAAGACTGTGTCATCACATGAAATCTTCCTCCAGCGGATTTCTTCTCACCCTGTGCTCAGCAAAGATCACAATTTTTGTGTTTTCTTGGAGTATGACCAGGATGTAAGACACTTTCTACTTTGCATGTGAGGCAGGGTGTTGCAAGTGCTGCCACTCTTCTGTGTGGTTAGGTTAGAATGTTATATGAATCTACACACGGTGTCAGCAAGATGTTGCCAGTAGTAGTTCTGTGAATTGATTAAAAGATAAAGGCCTGTCTTTAGGTCACTTTGCTGCAAATCTCATAGCATTTCTTAACTGTGTTCAAGTTAGGAAGCCAAACTTGATGTGTCCTTGGACCTTAGGAACAAATATTGTGCAGGCGTTTCTGCTGTCTCTTTCATGGTCCTTTAAAATGAAGAATATTGGTGTGCTGAAGTTAGTAGTGCATCCGTTTGGTACCTCGTAAGTGGTGGATGCTGATCGATGTTACCTAGGGAGAAGCTGAGCTGTTCCTGGGAATGAGAAAAACGCGTGTCATGGAGTAGTTGAACTTCTATAAAAGATGGTACAGGTAACAAATAGCTTTACTAGAACTAGGGGTGTTAAGAGAGCTTGCAAATCAGGCTGCTCTGTCATACATTAGACTTAAGTGATGTTATTATTCTGTAAACGTAAAAGTAGTCACCTTCTCCCTGCATACATCCTGGATTGATTTGAAGCTGTCTTGGCCTCTCTTCTAGCTGAGTGTTCGGAGGAAAAACACGAAAGAGATGCTTGGTTTCCTTCTAAAAAGCGTGGTAAAGAGTGCAGATGAAATCCTCTTGTCTGGAGTCAAGGTAAGGTAGTTGGTTTACCTCCTATTTGCTTTATTCTTGATTGCTTCTTATTTCTTAAGGGACATTAGTTATCTGCTTTAGACTTAATATGTGTGAGGCTTAGAGTTACTACAGCAAACATTACTGCTGTTCCAAGGTGTGCAGAGTAGCCTTTTGACTTTATTTAAAAAAAAAAAAAAGACACTGAGGGTGTAGACTGCTAAAAACTTGAGTGTATTTCAAGAACCTTATGTGCAAGAGTTGCCCTAACACCTGATCCTGTTGGGGAAGAGGGAATCTCACCTTCAGCAAACATGCTTTTGTCTACTTCAGAGGTCTGAATAAACATAAGTTATGGTTTCTGCTTCTACTGGTTAAAATCAAACATCAGAGACTCCTGTAAGTGGTTCAACTTCAGCTTTTCTACCTTGTTGCCATGGTAGCTCTTTCTAATAGACTTTCTATCCTAAACACCATGTCATGAAGCTGGTATTACAGTACATATGTTTTGTATGGATTTGAAATAAGCTTGTAAACTGCTTAATATTCAGCTACTGTGCTGTTAAAGGCCTGGGAAATGAAATTCTAACAGCTGTTAGCCTCGAGGGCTCTCTGGTTGCTTCAGACAGGCTGCAGCGCTGAGTAGTTGTGTGTTAAATCCATCTTTGCTTCAATGTCTAAAAAAACAAACAAACAAAACAAACCTTATCAAATATTTAGAAATTCTCGGGGTCTTTTCTTGAGCTCTGCTTTTCAATAGAGACTGAGAGGCATAACACTCAGGTGGCTAATGGTGTTTGTTTAGACCCTTCCATAAATAGAAAAGTGCCTGTGTTCTGTGGTAAAGTAACTTAACGGGTTATACTCTCTTTCAGGAAGTAGATGACTTTTTTGAGCAAGAGAAGACTTTTCTTGTAAACTACCACAACAGAATCAAGGATGCATGTGCAAAAGCAGATAAGATGACACGATCTCGTAAAAGTGAATCTTTTCAAAGACCTTTCTAAAGACCTGCAGTCTCACTGGATTTAGTGATTTCTGTAGCCTGAAAACCTTCTCTTGTTCTTGCAGATATTGCAGATGACTATATTTATACTTCAGCTTGCTTGAACAGCCTGGCATTAGAAGAACCTACAGTTATCAAAAAGTAAGCAATGCTAATTGCTCATAACATTCTGAGTCTGGGTATTCTAAGTTTTCAGAAAATCCAGGGGAGTGAGTTGTAGCTAGTTTGAGTTTCTTGAATTGCACGCAAATGGCATTGAAACCTGGTGCATCAGAGGAAAGAATATCATTTGCATTGGTTACTTACCTAACTGATCTCTTGCCACTTGTGCAGCAGAGCTGAACTGTACTGCTCAAAGCTTCCTCAGTATAGAAGCCTTGAATTTTATTCATGTCAAAAACTCAGAATATAGGAGGAGTTACACCCCTGTATTCTAATATATTGAATACATTTATAGCTTACACTAGAACCTCTGAAGTTCCAAAATAGATTTTTTCACCTTGTGGAAACCTGGTCATTCTAAGATAAATTAATCTTTAACAAAGTACTGAGCCTTGTTAATGCAGTTTACAGGTGGAGAAAAAAAAAAAACCCAACAGAATAGTCTATCACTCTTGCAGAGTAGCAGTGGGAGATTCTTTACAAGATTGTTAATGCTATTTGTTTGTTACTTTAAATGGTGTCCAGTTGCTCAACTCTGTTCTGTTAAGAAGGAATCCAGCACCTCTTGCATTAAACCTTTTGTCCATGTTTCTACCTAGACCATCTTTTGAATCCCTTGTCTACATCTATATCTAATGCTTATGCATTTTCCTCCCCAAGGTACTTGCTGAAAGTTGCTGAACTCTTTGAGAAACTCAGGGTAAGAGACGCTTTGGGAAAAGTAAAAACAACACAAATCTGTAAGTCTGGGTGACACTGTCCTGCTACATGCAGATTCTGTAATCTCTTCTGCAGAAGGTGGAGAGTAGAGTTTCATCTGATGAAGACTTAAAGCTCTCTGAACTGTTGAGGTACTACATGCTCAATATAGATGCTGCTAAGGTGAGAACTGTTTTCTTCTTGAAGCTTATTTTTATGGGAGTTGTGACTCAGTTATCTCTGTGCTTTGGGAAGATGGACCCTTGTCTCACTTAAGAAACCTGGCACTTTTGAATGACAGCAGAATATAGAAACTATGTGTGCAACTGCTGTCTAGTCCAGTTATGAAAGGGTTAAGACCCCTGGCCAGTTTCTTTGGCATGTAGAGGTAAAGAACTCAGAATCACAGAATTGTAGGAGTTGGAAGGGACATCTAGAGATTTGAGTCCAACCTACCTGCTAAAACAGGTTCCCTATAGTACATTGCACAGGTAGGTGTCCAGACGAGTCTTGAATATCTCCAGAGAAGGAGACTCCACAACCTCTCTAGGCAGCCAGTTTCAGTGCTTTGTCACTCTGACAGTAAAGAAGCTCTATGGGAGTTGCTCCAGGCCCTCAGTCGTCTTTGTCACCCTCCACTGGGCTCCTTCTAGGAGATCACTGACTTTTTTGAACTGGGGAGCTCAGAATTGGACACAGTACTCCAGTGTGTCCTCACCTAGGATAGTGGGGGAGGAGAACCTCCTTCCATTTGCTAGCCATGTTCTTTTTTTAATGTACCTGAGGATACTGTTGGCATTCTTTGGCCACAACTCAATGGATTCTTGTGAGTTAGAGCCAACTGAATTTCAGTTTCCAGTATTCTGATACTTCCAGTGTTTATAACCCATTAAAAATGCTGATGACAAATTAAAAATCTTTAAGTAAATCCCAAGTACCAGAGCCCTTTCAGATGGTTATGTGGTAAACGTGACAGCTACTGGAGTCTGGACTTCCAACAGGTAGTGTTATTACTACTTGGTGGGGAGGCCCACCTTACAGAAGGATGAAACTGTTTTAAAGGGAGTAATTATGACTAAAATAGCCTTCAAACTTCCTTGATTAAGGCATAAGTCACTGTCTTAAGCATGTGATACTGTACTGGTGAAACACTTCTACTGCTTTGCTAAGAGTAAAGAACGTTAGAACAGCCTGTTAGAAAAAGCATAATCTAGTGCTGGAAGAAGTGAAACCTCCTGCTAGAGTAGTTGTAACTCAACTTGGACTGTAGTCCTCTTAAGATTTCTACACTTTATTCCTGTCTGCTTTCAGGATCTTCTGTACAGACGTGCAAGGGCTCTTGTTGGTTATGAAAATTCAAACAAAGCTCTAGACAAAGCCCGGCTAAAGAGCAAGGATGTCAACCTGGCTGAGGCACATCAACAGGATTGTTACCAGAAGTTTGAGAAGATTTCAGAATCTGCAAAACAAGGTGAAAAAGACTTTGCTGTACTTATCCTCGAGGGAGATTTTAATGCAGTCGTGGTTTCATTGTGACCTTGAACAGCTGTAGTCTTCTGAACACTCCTGTAGCAAGTAGTCTGAAATTCCTAGGGACTGTGTAAATGCATGTAAAAAATACATGCAGCTGTATCTTCTGAAGAATGATTGCCTGAAGCTGATCAATGTCAGCACTAGACCAACCTTAAGTATAAGTCCTCATTTGCTTTCTAGACTGAACTCTTCTTAGCTTCCACATCAAACAACTGTGCAAACAGGCTTTTTCTCTGTCCTGGTGCTGCTGAGTGCCTGATACGAAATCTCAAATGCTGCTTCTTAGTTGTATGCTTTTGGCCAGTATTAAAAAGAAAAGTACCTTCACGTTGCACACAACTTCCTATTCCCAGTTTCCAAATGCTCCAGCCTCTTCCAGAGCTTATGTGGCTCACTGTTTTATTCATGTTTTCCTACTAAACCCTTCTGTTTTAGAGCAGATAGGACTATTGTGTGATTCAGTGCATCTTCTGGCTAGAAACAGCAACACTTAGCTGTTAAATCTTTTTGTGGTTGAAACACTGTACTAGAGTTGCACAATATGAAACACAAGGGGCATTACTGAAAATTCAGTCATTACTTTGTACGTCTGTCTTATCTGTGCTTATGCTTTCTTCCTACAGAATTGATAAGCTTCAAACAGAAGAGAATAACAGCCTTCCGCAAAAACCTAATTGAATTGGCAGAACTGGAAATAAAACATGCAAAGGTGTGTTCTTTAGAATTTAACAGAGGTAGCTTGAGAGAAGTGAATAATGTGCTACTTATGACTTGCTGGGTTTCCTTTTAAGACTAGTAATTGTAATATAGAACAGTCAGGTTCTCTAGCTGAGATCTAGAGAAGAGGAGAAAAAGGAATTGAAAGTCTGTAGGTATTTGTATATACGATGAACAAATGCTGGCAGTCTCAGACTGTCTGTATGGGACAGATGTTTTCAGCCTGTCATTCCTAGGACACTGGCCTCTTGTCCTGTGAGTAAGAATTCTCAGTTTAGCATGTAGCATGCTACCCTTTCATTTAAACTTCCTGTGAAGCTGCTTCATCTATGGGATTTGACCCCTCCTGAATATGCCTGACAGTGGGCAGCTATGGATGCATTACTGAGAGCTGCGGGCGGCACATTCTGCAGCTTGTGATCTAGCTGTTGACTCTTCTCATTTGGCTTCGTGAAGGGAGGCTCTGTGCTGAGCAAACTCTATGTAAGATGGGGAGGCACCCATCTTACCAAGTTGCGTGATGTAATCTTAATGTAGGAATGCATATACTAATTGTAGGGTCTGCTAATTTAGAGAACAAAGTGGGAAGCCTGAAGAAGCAACTCGATCCTCTTTTGGGAAGTTTAAAGAGTCTAATTTTCCATTCCCTGATTGCCTTGGACTTCATTATGGGTAGCTACTTCAGTGCTGTGCTTAAATTAGATACAAGAAAGGCTCTGTTTTGGCCCACTTAAAAAAAAATAAATAAAAATTCCTAGTCTCCTATCCTTTTCCTCCTCCCCACAGACAAGGTCACAGTTGCAGGCTTACAGAGAGGAGCAGACCACTGACTGTCTTTGACAGTGCTTGAATACTTGTTTCTGCAGTACAATCTCTTAATTGCTGTCACAAGCTACAAAATCTGGGGATGGACCTGACATCTTGAAAGCTCCTTCATTGTTGAAAGCCTGGTTTAAACAATCAGTCCAACTCACCTGAAACTAATTATCTTCCTTTCCAGAATAACGTCTCTCTCCTGCAAAGCTGTATTGACTTGTTCAAGAACTAAGGAGCCTTATTCTGAAAATGTGAAGGAATTAAAAAAATCAATTGCACTCAATGGCTGGGGTAACTTATTGGCTCGATTTCATAAGCTTAAAATAAATACTGTCACTGAGATTATTTGACTAATACTTAAATGTGTTGATAGTGATGTATTGACTTTCTTGGTATAAATGAGAGCAGAATTGCGTGAGTTGTCTGGATGTAGCTAACATCCTGTTGACTGATAACTCAAAATGAGTCAAATGTTGGAAAAAAAAATAATTTGCTGTTGACTGATTCTTCATCTAGCAGAAAATGTTTTTGGAGAAGAATTCCTATTTTGCAGGGTCGCAAAGCAATCTGTTGTCATAGACCTGATATTTGAAACTCGCAAGTGGGAACGACTTATGTGTAGAAATTTTATAAAGCAAATATCTTTAACATTCCATTTCCCAGATGGATTTCTACTACAGTATATTTTGAATTTGTATAACTACATTCAGTATTTGTACACTTGGGTGATACAGCAAATAAAGATATCTGACAAAACAAGCTGTTGCTCTATGGCAAGACTTTGTGGGGATCTAAGTGACATATTGAGGCCTCAGGTACAGAATTATCACATTACTCATCACCTGGAGCTTTTCATTCTGTGCACTAGAGATGTGTATTTGACTCAGTAGGATTGCTCTTGGAATGGATGTTGATGTGAAATATGGGGAGTTGAGGTCAATCTGCTGCTTGAGAAGCGTTCTTGAACTGTTGGTTGCTGTATGCTATACACCAAGGAAACCAAACCTTTCTTAAACCATTGTTAGGTCAGGATGGCTTGGACTCCTTCAAACCACTTTACAGCACTTCATTTGTGTTTTATTGATCTTGACATCTCCTGCTAGCACCAAGAGGCTGTTTGAAACTACAAGGCTGCTGCAAGCACAGCCCTTGTCAGTCTTCTGTGTAAGCTATAAGTCTTTAAACTTTCTGTGGCCAACTGGGCATTCACTACCATAGTCTGGGTACTCCAATGTGGCATGACAGTGCAGCTGTCATTTGGTGTGTGAGGATATGGGTCAGCTAGCCATGTCCTTCTAGATACAGCTTTCTGTAGAGTAAAAGAGAAATTTGAGTGTATTTCTTTTGTTTGAGCTTCTAATTGTGCTGAAAGCAGACTACATAGCTATGCTCAGATCAGACTGCCTGAAGCAGTTTCAACCAGACAAGCTTGTTCAATTGCTTACTCTTCCATAGCCTACTGCTTATTTATTTGGACTCCTGTGCTGCTCTTGGCAGCCACAACATCTTACAGAGTTGTTACAGACAATGGTATCTACCTAACAAGGAAACTCTGCTCACTTGTTCTGGGGTGTTCAAGCAGGCATACTTCCTAAAAACTGTGTGCTGCACCTTCTCCCATTACTTTGGCTTCTTTGTTCAGAGAAAAGAGCAGGCTGAGGTTGCTAGGGTCTGTTGGTATGCCAGCTGTGTCAAGATGAATGTGGCTGTGGCTCGCAGAAACTGTGGTTGCTTCGTGTCCTTTTGTACCTATTGCATGTTTTATAGGAAAAGTAGTATTGCCTTGCTTATGGTGCTTGACAGCAAAATGCTGTGTATATAATGGATCTTCTGAACCCAACTGTAGCATTTGGGTTGTATGTATTTTTTTTTATAGCTTCTCATTGAGTTTGATTTTAGGGAAGTTTGACATAGTGTTTTAAGCAAGGTTGATTTGATCGAATTTAAACATTCAGAAGACTTTGTAATTACAGTTTTATACAAACGTTGTAGTCAGCAAATTCACACTAACTGCAAGAAGGCAGCTATAAAGCAGTCTTTGTCAGTGACACGGTTGCTTTGCAGGAAGCTGCCGCCTTTTAGCTGTGCCAGTAGAGTGCATCACAGTCTGCTTCAATGTCTGAAACGCGTTTACTTGGAAAAATACCACTCACAGCACAGATTGTGTTCCTGGTGGCCAGTGGGTGGCAGTCTGGGACAGCCGGTAACTAATAACACCACGTTTGCTTTCAGATAGAGTTGTGATGGAAATACTGGAAAACTGCTGCATACCCAACAGCTAGACATATGTTGAGATTTATGAGCAATTGACTGCGTATGTGAGCATTCTGCTGATAAGGACCAATAAGAGTTTAATGTAATCTGATTTGGCTTGTAGCATGGCCTTGAATAGAGTCTTGGAACAAAGATAAGCACATGCAAGTTGGTGTGATAAGACAGTTGATCATCAATATGACATCAAGTGTTTAGAAATATTGCTGAGACTCAGTTTGAAAGGCTGCATGGGGAGGGCAGAAGCAGAATTTCACAGATGCCTGAAACAGGGATTGGCTTTTCAGTGTACACTTACCCATCACATCTGTAAAGCAGTTCACTTTCACAGCCTTGTTGCTCTGATCTAGGAGTTGTGAATGGACTTTGGAGGAGAGGCACAAGCTTCACCATTGTTGTGGTTACTGTGGTATGTGGCTTTTGCTTGAAGTTAGAGGGAAAACCAATGTTTGATGAAGTTTGCTCATGTTTGTTAGACTTCCAGCTCTAATGTTGCTGACAGAGACTGTCAGCGCTGTGACCAGGAGGTAAGCATGCCACTGACATGCAGCACAGGTCTGTTCCAGCTATGTTACCTCCAAGAGTTGAAATAACAGGTCTTTGCTGATCCAGCTTGCCCTGCCTGTAATGGGCCAGGGATTCTCCTAGAAGCAGCTCAGCAGATGATAATCTCTAAAGTCACATACATATTCTGTTAACAGAGCTGACTGCAGAAGCACATCTTGTACATTGCATCTTAGTGCAATGCTATGGCTCGAGTTACAGGAGATAGCATAGAGAAACTGCCCTCCGTCAGGGAGAATGTTTCTACTAGCATAAAGCTTCTGGGCTGCATAGGGTGTGTGGAAGGGAGCACTGTATCCTACAAACATGGTAAGATAGTCTTGTTTTTCTATTCTATTTGAGAAAGAGCAGATAGCTTTCATCTTTCCAGCAGAAGTGTGGATCCTGAGGAATCCAGCTATGTACTCAATATTAGAGAGAAAGGAGGTGATTCACGTCCTTGAACAGAGTAGTATATCTCTACTTACATAGAAGTGAAGATGACTGGGATGATGAGGGTGAAGTGGGATAGAATGAATGAATGGGTGCTGCAGGTATCTGGCTGACTGTTTTTGGTGGAACAGCTGAAAATAAGACAAGCACAGAGCAGTGGGTCTGATTGAGAGTGCAAACCTAAAAGGGATTAGTAGCAGGGTAGCTGGATGCAGAAGGCTGCAGTCCTGGTATGGTGAGTTTGCAGCGAGTCAGGCATACTAAAATAGGAGCGTTTTAGGGATGGGTGAAACAGGTGGCAATTGTGCTTAGGGAGTATGCAGCATCTGGGTATTGGAAAACTGTAGGTGAGAGCCAACCTGATCAAGTACGATAAGCTAATAAATATGTCCTGTTGCATGAGATTGCACCAGCTGAAATAGCAAAAAACCAAAGGATTCAATAAAATAAGGTTTTGTAGCTGCAGAAAGGGAATGATTAAGGGTCAAGTGTGCTTGTAGAAGAGAGCTATTTTGCTGTGATTTATGCAAGCACCAATGATTTCAGGGAGGTGCGTCACTGATGCTGAGGGTGGTAATCCAGGCAGAGGACAGTTCCTGTGCCTTTGGAATACAGAAAGCCCTGACAAGCTGTGAGCATGGACTCGATGCAACAGCTTGTTTATTCTATAAAGCAAAGAATACTGCAGAGTTCCCATTCTCCTTGAGTGTAGCTCTCAGTAATTTGTAGCTATCTCAGTGCTTAATGAAGAGTTAAGAGTTATTTCAACTTGCGCTCCTGAGAAACACCTCTGTCATTGCATGGTGACAGTGGAAATCTGAACTGGATTTGAAATTGGTACATTTGCAGCTCACTGGTCACCAGTGAATGCTTACAGGCACCGGTGATCCCTTTTAATCCCTCAGGTCATCGACTGGTTCTAGCTGCAGACCAGCAGCTCGCTGTTTTCGGGAAATGTGCTTCATCTGCTATCAAATGCTGTCCAGTGGCTGGGTTCAGCCTTGCTTTTTGTTTACTTCTTACATTACTAAGCCAACGAGAAGGCCCAGCTGAGATCAGAGTCCAGCTCAGCTGGGTTTTTGTGCTGGCATGCTAAAAATAACCCCTGCTAGGACAGCTTTATAATTTGAACAGACAAGCAAGAACAGTGCCCCTTTTGCGGGAGAGGGGATTCGAGCAGAATATGGAAAAGGTGACTTGCCTGTTTTTCCACAGGGAATTTGTGGCAGAGGCAAAAATTTAACTTGGATCTGAAATTCCATTCCAGGACTCCTGCTGTCTCAATCTGCTGCTGCTGGATGCAGTCAAATGAGTGTTTGTGATTTTTAGTTTGACTGTCCCTTGGCTGCATTTTACTGCTCTTCTGTGGAAATGTGGTAACTGCTGCTGTAACTGTTCTGTGTCCACTCCAGAGCAGTGAAATGTGTCAGTTTAAATGGCTCTCTTTTGTGGGTCTGTTTTACTTGGCAGTGGAATTGCGAGGTCCCTTTTTGCAAAGAGGGTGGAGGAGTACTTGCTGCTTGGAAAGGCATTGTGAGTGCTGCTCTGCTGATGCTTTAGCTGCATGTTAACACTAAGAGGGAGAGTATTGTGGCCAGACCATGTGCACTTAGTGCTTACAGCACTTTAACTTTTGGATATGGCTGCAGAAGGGTTTCCCCTTCAGCTAAAGGGTTCCTTTTCTGTTTCTTTTGTTTCAAGTTGCTTTTCTCTTATTTACCAACTTTCCTAAGCCTGTTCTGTATGGAACATGTCTTTGAGAGTCTGATTCACTGGTAAAAGAAGAGCAGTGAAAAGTAGTTTAAGGTTCCTTTTCATTAAGAGCCTACTGCCTTCTTATAAAATAATTCACCACTTTGTGTCTGTTTAAGTTTGGATCAAGTTTGTTCCCGTCCTCTGGAGGAAGGGAAAAAAAAGACTCTTAAAAGGCAGCACAGGTTTAGTATGCACCCATGGCTTAGCCCAAATCTTACTCAGGTGTAGCACAATTTAGTCAGTCTCGAGCTCTTTCTTGTACTGCTCCTTCTTGAAGGTGTTGATTAAAAAACCTTGTCTCTAGGTTAAAAAAAAAAAAAAAGTTGATGAGCTGGTGAGCGGAGATGTGCTAATGAAGTAGTTTAATTTAAACTTGGACAGTGAAAGGTGTTGTTTCATCACCAGCTTGCTGCCACTGGAAGGGGATGGCCTCGCTTCCCCTCCTGTTTTGTTTCTACTGCTTCCCTTGGGCTGGTCCTGATGTTCACGTGGCCTTGTGCCAAGCTGATGTAACTTACTAAAATGGCATGAGATGGGCCAAAATGGAGATGGGCCAGACCAAAGTTGGGCTTTTTGCCAAGCCAGTGTACTGAATCTGTGTTCTTGGAGCAGAGACACACGGGCCTGTGCAGGGCAGGCGGAGGGTGTTGCTGGGGGTGATGGTGGTTGGTGCCTTCTTTGCAAAGGTGTAGGCATTGGAGATAGGGCAGCACAGCACTGGGTTCACCCCCACTCACAAGTGGTGCTGGACTGTGGGTGTGGAAAAGGTCACTGAGCTGAAGCTCTGAGCTAATGGGCATTGCCACTTTAAAATTTTTTGTTCTGCCGTGGAGATTATTGGCACGGCCTCCTTCAGTAAATGCAAGGTTGTTGCCATGGAGGACAGGAAATCCCTCGTCTGCACGGAGAAGGAAAACATTGGAAGCTGTCCTACTGTAAAGCACAGCTGCCTCTGTGCTGGGAGAGGGGTGCTTGCTTGTGCAGGGTGTTTTCCAAAGGTCTCCTCTTTGTCTGCAAATCTTTACGCCTTTGCTCTGTTTCTTAGCACGCTTTTTGCGTGTTTGAAGAGGCGATGGACAAAGGAAGTGGGAGCAGCTGGCTGGGACTAGCTTTAAGTGCCCTGATTATTGCTAGAAGCAGAAGGGATTTTCGCTTGGGAGTAAGATACTTAACAAATTCACAGTACCTGCTTCATCCTTTAAATCCACGGCTCCTCTTCTTCCTCTTTCCTCTACTGTTTGTAGAGGAAGGTCTCTGCCTCTTCTTCCATTGGACCTCCAAAACCAGGTGGCCTTTCTGCTGCAAATGCCTGGATGGGTAGAGCTGCCCTATCCCTGTAGGACAGGGAAGAAGTAAGATCCAAGGATGATCTTTCAGGATGTGTTGACCCCACCTTTCCACTGCAGGCTCTGCAAGAGGACTCAGTTCCTGTAAGAGCTAAAATCAGATAATCACGTGGGGAGGCTAATTAGTTCTGCCAAGCTTTTTAATGCCATCAAGTTGCATAAAGGTTGGGATGCTTGGCTGCTACTGGGCAATACTTGTCTGTCTTCTCCGTGGTCTGTTCCAGAGGTCAGACAAGCAGGTTATCATTGATGTGTACCAGCAGTTATTGGTGGCCTGTAGATGGATGTCTGGATCAGGATTTTCCCTGCCTTCAGAAAGAGGTTTGTCAGTTTTCTAGTTCAGCTCTGGTTCTGTCCCGTTGCTGTCCTGTCTGCCCACACTGCTGTAGTCCTGAGCTGTGCTAGGTGCTGAACAGAAGCAGGTAGAGAAAGTCCTGTCTGACTCATTGAGCTTTAACTTCTGCTTAGTAATGTTTTCTGGGCCAAGTTCTTGTGCAAACACTCATGAAGCTGAACTTACTGTTGCAAGGCTTTGGAGGATGTTCCTGCATTGTAGACCATGGTGTTATAGGAGGTGTCTTGGCTGCAGGGGAAAGGAAGCTGGTGCTTTTCAGCTTCTCAGTATGTACCGGAGGGTACTGCTTTTAACATGCTGCGTTTCAATGGGCTGTGTGGCTCCTAGTGCTGTGCTGCTCCTAGTGCTGTGCACTGTTGAAGTGGCAGCAAGCCTGTGGGATACCTCTCAGGAGTTGCTGACAGAGATGGTGTGGGTGAGGCAGTAGCACCACACTTGACAAGCAGTGTGGTGGGAACAGCATCAGACCTGAGGGCTCTGGTTGAGGGGTGAAACTCCCGGATCTTCCTTAAAGGGACTCCAGGACTTCCCTGGCAGCTGTTCCTGGACTTGCCTCAGCTTTTTTTTTGCAGTTCAGGATGATGTAATCCTAGTACAAGCAGCCCTCTTTCATGGTTTCTTCTCGTACTGGGAGAGGAGGCTGGAGTGTCTTCTGATATAAGCTGGCATTGTTGTGTTGACTTGCATGAATGCAAGGCTGATTTATGCTGCTATGGCTTTACAGCCATGTTTGCCTAGCTCTGAACACAGTTGGTTTTGACGTCTGTTTGGAGTCAATATGCGGTGACCTGATTCACATCTTCCTTTATGACTGACTGCAAAGCACCACCTCCTCCTTTCCGTATCAGCCCTCCGTAGGTATATTTGCACAAGTCAAGCCCTACTCTCCGTGTTGCCTTATTTTCCCATTGATAACTGACACAGGGTGGTTCAGATGCCTGCACTTTGACGTGGCTCCTCTGCTCTAATGGGAGACCGGACTCTTTAGGCTTAGCTGAATAGCTCTATCTATTGCAGAGTTTTTCTTTCAATCCTGGCATGGTCTTCTAGGTTGGGGCTGGCACCATTTGGTGCAGGGCCTGGCTCAGTTTCTTTAAGACTATGTGATCTTTGTGGAGTTTCAGCCCTGTGCCTTGTAAAACATGCCAGGGAATGGAGAAGTTGGTCACTGGACACGAGACAACATGGAAAAGCCCCACCTCTCCCTCATATGTGTGCGGAGAGAAACAAAAGGTAGGAATTAAAGGCAGTAAATGAAGATGGTGTAGCTTATCTTCAATTTAGTTGTCAATGACAGCCTTTCTGGCAACTGTGTGCAGCATGGAGTTGTCTTTTTATTTTCTAGAGGCACCAGGCCACCCCTTGGTTAGAAGGAAAGGTGAAGAAGCATGGCTGTAGGGAGAATGAAGGAATCATGTCTCACTTGCATCAGACCCCAGGGCAGTGTCTCCATGTTCTGTGGCAAGGATTGGTAAGAATGCAGCCAGAGTGAGAACTCGCGCAGGAAAAGGTGGGGAGGTATCACTAATTGTGCAAAGCAAGGCTGATGGGTGTGCTTCTGCCCCACTGTTTGTGTGGGTGCACACACCTGTGAGCCCCCCTCTGTTAGACACTTCCAGGGGCTCTGGAGAGAGGGACTTCCACAAAAACCTTTGGCTTGCATTACAGCAAAGGGCAGTGAGGCCCTGGAACTGCTGCCCAGAGAAGCTGTGGTGCCCCATCCCTGGAGGCACTCAAGGCCAGGTTGGATGGGGAGTCCTGGGCAGCCTAAACTGGTGGGGGGCAGCCCTGCCCACAGTGGGGGTTGAACTGGGTGGGCTTTGAGGTCCCTTCCAACCCACCTGGTTCTATGATTCATCAAGCACAAAGTGTAGCGTGGGCCTGGATGTTGCAAGTGGCTCAGTCTTGCAGAGAGGAGAAGAGGGAAAATGCAGCACTGACTTGCTGTCCTTGGAACTGCGCATGTAATGTTTGTCTGCTCAAGTGAAATTGTAAGCTGGAGGATGTATGCTGAAGGAAGAAAGGGGACAGTTGGCTGAAAAGCTTTCCTCAGGCAGGATAACTTGGTCTACAAAAATGGTTTAATTGTAGAAGCTGTGTGGTATGTGGGTATGCAAACCTTCAGCTACCAGAACTCCCTTGGTGCACACAACAACCAGAGGGAGGTGCAGTGAAAACAGGGAGCCCTCTGTGGGAGACAAGCAACTCTGTGTCTCAGTGGGGAAATCTTTGTAAATAAACCACCAGGCCATGTTTGGTTACAGCAGAGCTAAAAAAGGAGCAAGGACACTGAGTGGAGTGGCTCCCTGACTGGTGACCAATGAGATGGATCAGTTTAGTGAGAGATGGAGGTGGGGACAGCTTCCTCCCTGATCTTCACCCATGGCAGGAAGGATGTAGGAATCTCATTGTCATGTGAGTGTTGTGCTGCTGAGAACTTGGTGTCTGCTGACCTGCTGTGAGGTGGGTTATGCAGCATAGGCACGGAGAGTGAAGTGGATGGGCTGTCTCCTTGCTTCTTAGTACTCTGTCCAAGGCAACGTGGAGCAATGGGCCCGGGGTCTCCTGTCAGCTCCCCTGTGGGCTGGAGAGACAGATCACCTTTGGGGAGCCCACAGGACCTTCACAATGGGATCACTTCTCTTGAGCACAACAAAGAGGAGAAGATAAGAGGATTGAGGGCAGCCCCTGCCCTCTGTTAGCCATGGACAGAGGGGGCTAATGTGTGGCACCGGGTTTTGGTTCCTCCCTGGTTTGTGGTAGTGCTCTCCAGCAGCGTCGCAATGTGTGTTGTGTAGCAAGCATGCATCATGACTACCCTGGTGCCACAAAAAGCAATTTCTCTCCCAGCAAAGTCAGCTGCGAGCTGCTCGAGGCAGGCCATAGCCTTTACTGGTGTTAGTGTAACACCTTGTGCAGAGGAGTCATGATCCCAGCCCTGAGCTCTATTGCCTGGAAGCAGGCGTTTCCCAGCCCTCTGCACCCTCCTTGCTGCAGGGCCCTGTGGCCAGGTATGCGCTGAGTGGCAGAGAACTGAGGAGGCTGCACTGGGGTTCCAGCTGCCTGCAGACAGTCTCTGTGCTGGTAGTGGGACAGACTTCTGCAGAGCCGGGCCAGAGAAAACAGGTTTATTTCCTTGGCCCGGACTCATAGTGAGGCTTAAAGGAGAAGAGTTGCAGTGCCGTAGTGAATGAAGACAGATTGAAGGGGGAAAACTGGAGGGAAGGAGAGGCAGCCCGCACTACTGGAATGAGGTGAGGACTCCTGGTTGCAGAACTGGAGTGTCTTAGCCCTTGCATCAAAGTACTTAGAGGTGGATGTCTCACTATCTGTGACTGTTGGTCACTGAGAGCATCCTTGTGCCAGATGCTTGCTGCCCGTATGGAGCCCAAGCTTGTGTTGCCTGATGGGAGCGGGGGGTGGAGGGAGCCTTTGCTCTGAGCTGTGTGTCCCCATGGCTTCAGCACAGCCTTTGTCCCTGTGTGGCTGCTCAGCCAGGCCTCTGCGCTGCTTCTGCTGGGCTGTGTGAGATGTGTTCTCGCCATATGGTTTTTGTTGCCACAAGTGAGTGAAGCCAGAAATCTGATATGTGAAAGCAATATCATGGCTGATTTCCTGGGGCTGGTAAGTACAGGAATTATAAAAACACTTTGGCATGTTTCAGAGAGGTGCTTCTTGTAGCATAGCACTAGTCTGGGGAATGAAAGGCAGAAAACAGAGGGTGATCAGCTGTGGCAAGGACACACAGCAGGTGGGTGAAGCTTTTATAACAGAAGTGCTTCTGTACTTCAGGGTCCTGCTGTAAATTCAGGAAGAAAGTGCTCCTTTGCTGAGGGGAGGGCGGGTGTGATTCTCCCTGTTAAACATCAAAAGCAGGCTCTGCTTCCCTGGCCATCTTTCCTCTTGTCCCACAACTTGCTTTCCAGCCTTGGAAAAAAGAAAAACCCCAAGAAAGTGGTTTGAGGCTTTGGATGTCTGCAAAGGTCAGATCAAAAAGGAATTCATGCAGGAAAAATGGAATGAAAGGGCATCCGCCTGCCCCAGGGTGCCTGTCCTTAGGTCTCCAAGTGAAGGAACAAGAATGCAGGGGGCACATTTCCACAAGTAAGCAGGCAGGAGTGTTTTGTGGCCCAGCAGGCAGGGCTTGGCCAAGTCCATGTGTTATTAAATTGCCTCCAAAGCAGGGCAGACACATCCATGCTGCCTGCTGGGAAAGCTGTCTGACCCACTGTGTCCTAAATGTAGGATATCTTCAGGCTGAAGCTACAAGGACTATCCTAACAGCTGCATTTCCAATTCTTAGCAATGTTTCCTGGTGTGTTTAAATACATTATTCTGAGAGCACTGGAACTGCTGCCTCCTGCCTTTGTTATGGCACCATGCTGATTGGTCCTTGCTGATGCACACCAGGATGGTGATGCTTCAGCTCCAGAACTTGAGGCTGAATGTATTTCAAGAGGGCCCTTCTGGCATTTTGCAGTGGATGGGAGGTGGTGGTGGGATTCTCATGGTTGCCTTTCCCTCCCATGATAGTGCTAGCCTTTCCTACTGATGTCTGGCACCAGGTATTGTGGTGATGGATCCTGCCTGTGGATCCAGGCAGGTGAGTCCACAGCTGTGTTCAGATCAGCAAGTCAGCTTTAAACCCAATGCCTTGAAATAAGCCCAAGGAAAGTGCTTTGTTGCTGAACCTGGGGATTTGATGTGTCTGTGCCTGCGGCAGGCACCCTGGCAGCTCTGTGTGCTGCTCAGCAGCACCCACAGGCACAACGTCTGGCAGAGCTCCTGCCTTTGCCTTGTCTGTAAATATTTGCATCCTTTTCCTTGCCATCAGTAGCCTGGTATTTGCTCAGAGAGAAGGTAACAGATGTTCAGAGAAGTCATTTTCTGGGTGGCCAGGTTGTGGGAGCTGTGTAGGAGGGCTTCCTGGGGGGGTAACCATGGTACAGCAAAGCAGCAGTGCTTCCTTCTGCTGCAGGTGATGGTCTCAGCAACATTCTCCTCATGATTTGTGGAGCACTGTGCTTATCTAGCTACTGCCTGCAAAGCAGGAGGTGTTCTCGGCTTGGAGGACTGGTGTTTGGCAGGTGGCTGTATTCAAGAGGAAAGAAGAGGGGTGTTGGTAAAACTGCGTGTCTAATCTCTTATCTTTTAATGCTTTCCTGAGTCAACCAGTTCAGTGTGGGTTTATGTTGGCTGGTTTTCTAGAGGCAGGATGTGGTCTCTTGAGGGTAATGCCTTCCCAGGGTCCCCAGTCTGTCTCAATCACGGGCATGATTTGATCAGTGCTGCTTCACCTCCTCGGGACATCACCCACCTGAATCCTGCCCAGCGTAACCCATCAGCATCTCTGTGCTGACCTGGAGCTGTATCTGCTTCGGCACTGCAGGTGGTATTTAATAGGGTGTATAGCTTTGCTGCCAGCCAGAGAAAAGCCAGACATGGAAAGTGGTTAGGCTCATTCCTTCATCTCTGCACCTGCTGCAGTCACTGCAGAAGAAGCCTTTGGGAAGCATTTGCCAAATGTTTCTCTTTGAAGCAATCCAGGTTGAAGCAATGCTCTTGATTCCTGCCTTCCTTCTTGTTTACGATGCTGCTCTGTGGGACCAGGACTAAAACAGCAGGGGACTGACCCAGAATGGAAATAACTCAGCAAAAACGATGGCTTGGGTGCTGCCACTGACATGAGCTGAGAAACCATGCTCGTGGTCAGAGAAGTTCAGTGGACTTTAGAGGTCTGCAGTAGATCTTCTGGTAAAGGCATGTTTTGCCAATATCAGAGAATGGTTTTTGGAAATATGCTTTCTCTGTTGGCATGCTTGTTCCTGCAGGGGATAACAGCATCTCAGAGGAAGAGAGCCCCAAACCCTCAGTCTCACCCAGAAGATGCTGAAGTGAGTGTGGACGATGCACTGGCCTGTGTCTCATTCTGAGTTCTGGAGATGTTTGCCCTTGTTAGAGTGGTATAATGTTTGCATGGAGTCAAAACTCTTTGCTTTGATCTGTCAGAATGGAAGTGAATGAAGAGGGCAATTAGCCAGTGTTAGCACCTGTCAAGGCAGGAGGCAGCTGGTGCTTCTGTGGGTAAGTCCCTGCCTGCTCTCATGCTGCGTATTCTCCAGGAAGGGCCTAGGCTCTTCAAGGAGGAATTAGGGCCATGGCAGCCCTGTGAGGGGCTCAGAGTGACACCAGCCTGCTGTAACATGGTGCAGCTGAGCCACAGCTTTGCCTTGGCTGGAGACTGGTTGGTCCCCACCCTTGCTTTATTTAGGATTGTAGCAGAAATGCTAAGTCATGGTTTGAACCAGTGATTGATTGAGCCACCTGGTGGGAAGGCAGGGCCAACCCAGGGGAGCTCAGGTGCATGCAATGCTCCTGAGTGACTGGAAGGGCTGGAGCCAGGATTCAACCCTTCCTAGACCTCATTTAATGGTTGGCAGTGGAGGCAGAGGTATCTTGCTGGAGATCCTTGCATACCTGCCTGCATACCTGAGGCCTTCTGACGGTAAGCAGCTTCTTTCCTTTATTTCTCTGCCCAGGGTTCTGTATGTGAGCAGGGATCTGCATGTGAGCTGATCTTCACTTGCTACAGCCTGGGACCTTGCTGGTCTGCTGTCATTGCTGTGCTTTCTGTCATATTACAAGGATCAAAGGAAGCATGGAAACTCTTGGGCAGAGCTGGGAGTGCTATCACCATTTGCTGGCAGGTTTTCCTTTTCCAGAGGAGGTGGTCCCAGAGTACACTCCCAGAAGGGGCTGGACTTCCCAAGGAACAGGAGGGAATTAGGGACACAGTGTCTGCCCTCTGCTCCTCAGGATATTGCATGCTGCCCCCAGTCCTTCCAACTGTCTGGGATCCCTACAGCACTATTCCAGTGCTGGGCAGAGAAACCTCATGTCAACAGCTGCTGTGCTCCACTCTCCTCCAAAGGCTCCCAATTAATTCTTTAAAACACAACCCATCTGTTCTCAGCCTGCAGGCTGCTTGAGATAGGGGCTGTGTGTATTAGAACAGCGCTGTAGAAAGGGCTCCTGGCCTTGGGTGCGGTGACAAGCAGAACATTAAACTTTGTGTGAAGTGGCTGTGTGTTCTGGTACAGCCGTAGGCTGATGAAGTTGTCAAGTGAAATACCATATTTTTGTTTTCTCAGCCGTGTGCAGAAACCATCATGAATACAGAAGTGCATCTGCTTGGTCTGAAGATTTTTATTATCCCCTTGCGCAGCTGCTTCTTTAGCATCATGGGTACTACTGAGCCATGTTGTTCTCCTGGATCTTTCTTTCATGCTGTTTTATTCTGAGTTTTGTTTCTGGAAGCATAGTGGAGGAGTTGAGGTTTGTCTCTGTGGTCTTCTCTTTGCTAGATCTCCAGGCTTGTGCTCCAGAGCTCAGCAGAACAAGGGTGCTGCTGAGCACGTGGCATCCTGTGCTGCCTCCTGCTCTTTGTGGTTCTTCTGCCCTGGGCTGGAGGCTGTGTCCTCAGGGCTCCTGATAACCACATCAAAATGGGCCTGGCCCTGTGACTGAGCCAAGGCTCTAATTACCGATGCAAATTCACTTTTATGGTTCAGATTTGTTAAAGATTTTTGGCAGGCTAACTGGAGAGCCTTGTGCCACATCAGGAGCTGCCTGTGTCCAATCGCTGCATGTTGGACTGTGTACTGCCTGTTTTTCCCGCACAGAGATAGCATAAAATCCACAACCATGACTAATTAGGTAGAAATTAGATGTTCTGCTCATGCAAAACCTAGACCAAATGTGTGCTGCTCAGAGGTCTGGTGCACAGATGCTAAGTTACTGAGTGTGGCAGTGCAGCTGGAACACTCAGGCACTGTCCCTGTGTCACTGTGCAGCCTGCAGGGGCAGGAGCCTGGCTGTCATCCTGCCTTGGGGTGGGCAGTGCTGTTCCATTACTTGCTCTTCACTGCTCAGGGTGCAGGTGGTTGCATGGCTCAGCTGGGATGTGGCTAAAAATTACACCTAAAGGTCAGCTTACTTAAAATCATTTGGGGAATGTTTTAATTACAAAAGCATTAAAAAAAAAAAAAAATCAGTGTATGTGATAGTAAAAATGTAATCGCTTTTCCTCACTGAGTGGTGGCAGTGAGAAGCTGTGGTTTGTGTTCCTCTTTCTCGTCTGTGCCTGCATGGATCAGGATCACTTAACCTGCTTTCAAACCCTAGAAAAAGTGACTTCAGCCACTTCCTGTGCATGCTCAAAACTGGAGTCCCAAAGCTGACGCTGATTGTGCCCTGCAGCCCAGTGGGGGTGTGAGAAAGAGGACAGGCTGGGGCATCTCTTTGTGCTGTTCTGGCTGTCAGGAAGGCACTCCCTGCAGCCAAACTTAGAGCAGCAAGCTGCTTGCCAGCTGTGTGGGCAGGCTCAATGCATAGGTCATGTGGTACGGATGCAGATTTTTAGTGCACTTGAAAACTGAGCTAAGCTGGAGGGTTGTGCAATAAGCCCAGGAGACAGCTGTTGTGGCAGTAGATAAATGACCAGGAAGCAAAAAGCACTGTTTCCCTGTTTCAGAGACAGAAAAATCTCTCAGTGTTTTCTGCTGTGGGGTTGCATGTTGAGGTTTTGGATCCAGGTGGGAGAAATGGCCTTACCTGCAGCCCAGAATGGGTGGTTGAGCCCACACCTCTGCATCTGGGTGGCAGTGAGCTCTTGATCCACTGTTGTGGGAGGAACCACTGAGGGACACTTTTGGTATTGAAGGGTTAAGCAGTGTGGATGCAAGGAATGAGTTGCGGTGCTCCTTTTGTGAGTCAGAGGGAAAAATGTGCCCTCCCTCTCAGATGTTTCCTTCTGTCCAAAAATGGCTAAATGGGCTCAGTGAAAAAAGCAAGGAGGCATTCCTCATATTCTCTGGAGTAATTAGATTTAAAAGCCCGTACTTAAAGGGGTAGCTTGGAGCAAATTAAATATGACTCTGGCAGGAATTCTGCAGGAAGGCTGCTGTGTGTTGGGTAGTAAAGAGCGGGCTGGGCACTGGCTGGGGAAAAACAAGACTGTCAGAGATGGACGTTAACGAGCGATCTGTTAGTCAGCATGGATTATTAAACACAGGAGGTCAGTCTGTCTTCTTTATTTTATTAGGGATGGCTGACATGCAGCATTAACCACAGGACTCGACTGGGTTTGCTTCTGAGCTCACAGGTTAATGGTATCAACCCCATCCAAAACCCATTCACATCAACAGGAGTCTTTCCTCCAACTTTCAATGTGATTTGGAGCACGACCAAAGTTAGTTTAATAGGCTCTTTTAATATATATCCTGTGATCCTCCTGCAGCCAAACAGCCTGTGTTGTCTTCTCTGGAGCAGGATTGCAGGCACTTACTACATCATTTGCTGGTGGCAGTCTGCCTGTGCTGAAGCACACGTGAGGGCTGGTCTGCTGCAAACACCTCTATGCAGAGAAATACCATCTCTGTCTCCAGACCTCCCAAGGCCCCTCTTCTGCCCTGTGAGGGTTTGTGGAGGCTGTTGGTCTGAGGCCTGTATGATGAGGGGGGGAAAGCAAAGCTTAAAAAGAGAGGGAAATGAAGAGAAAAGGAGGAACATCAGCATGTCTGTGTTGTAGCCCACCCCTTCTGCCTCCAGTCAGCTGGAGATGCTGTCAGCACTGGACAAGGCTTTGGTGTGGGGGAATGCTGCCATCTTCTCCTCTCTGGCCCTGGAGAGAGAGCTGGAGAGATGTCTGCCTTGCTGCCCAAAAGTAGGGTTTCACAGAGGCCTGGGCTATGAACAGGGCCACCTTTGCTGTTAGGGAATAAGTGGAAAGATCTCCAGGTCTCTTCTCAGTTCCTGTCTTTGGGGAAAAAGCAAGTCCCTGCCAACCCCAGAGAGACCTGCTGGGGCTGTGCCATCTGAGCTGCCTGTCCCAGTGCTTGCCCAGTGCAGGACTGTGCTAGCAGACTCTATGCGTGTAGGTCCTTGTGGTGGGGTTGTGTGAGAGAAACACCAAGAGGAGAGGTCCCAAGAGCATCTCAGCCAGGTCACTTGTACCAGTACTGCAAAATCTACTGAGTGCTGCAGGATGGATGTTGGATGTTTTTCCTAAGACGACCTGACCTTGCAGGCTTGTGTTTGAAGACTGTTTCTTTTTGAGGTGGGTTTTCCCACTCCTGCGAGGATTCCTGACCTGACAAAGAGGTCTTGGTTGGCCAAAATCTCCCTAGTGAGTATGGTTTAGAAATATAAAAATTGTGAGAGAAAATAGAGGAAGAAGGAAAGAGGAGGCGGAAGAGGTTTCTTCAGGGTGTTGCAGTCACTGGATGAGAATTTCTTGTTCCTCCTGGGCAGAATGACTTTCTGGGATGGAGGAGAACAGTTACTTCATCTCCAATGTCAGGGTGGACTTTGCTTTGTGGCTTGTGTCTGCTAGAGAGATCCTGGCTGGGTATCCTGAGCAGAGATGGAGGTTTTTCCCTCCCTAGCTGATAATCTCCTTTATAGGATAAGGATTCAGCTCTCCTTAGTGGCACCTGCAAATGCCAAGCCTGGGCAACTCATTGGAGTTGGTGCCTAGACAGAAATGTTGCAGTTTCTCAGTATTGAGCCCACACCTGTTGGTGGCTTTTACCCTGTAAAAGTTGGTCACATGTGGAGGAAGCCAAACCCAGGGCTTCTGAGTTGCAGGTCCTTCCCCAGGCTGGGCTTTTCTTTGCAGGGAAACTCCATTTAAGGGGAGCCCTGAGTGTGGCAGAGTGCTGAGAATCTTGTGCAGAGGTGAGCACTTCAACAAGGTGGCTTAGTGTAGGTGAGGATTCAGCTTGTTCTCCCCTTGCCCAAGTGCCTGTAACGCACGTAATACTGTTTTGCCAAGGACTATTCATTGCTAAATCCAGCTGCATCTGTCTGAAGCTCTCCAGTGTGGATGTGTGGGATTTGTTTCTGCCTGGTGTAGATGGAGGGGCTAACCCCATGCTTTATCCCATCATGCACAGTGATGGGATGTGTGTTCCCAGCTTGAGCCTTGTCCACAGACCTCTGGGCAAAACCCAGAGGGATAACTGGGGCCACTGAGCCAAGCTACTTCACCATGCTTCCTTCCCATTGTGCTTCACTGCCTTAGTGCATTGTGTACTGTATGGGCAGTGTCCTGCTGGGAGGAGGGGGGGCCTCTGGCCCTTGGAAATCAAAGGAAAGTCTGGTTGAAAATAGTTCATTTGCTAAAGCTCATTCCTACCCAGCTCTGTGCAACTGGCTGTCTGCTTGATTTAAGCTCTCAGAATGATGCTGGGGTGATGCTGGCTGAGCTTCTGTACCCAAGATGCCTTGAATAACCTGAAAGAGAAAGGAAGAAGAAAGGCAAGGTTGGAAAGATAGAAAGTATGCTGAGAGAATGAATTCCTGCGTGCATTGGTTCTTTTTTTGTGGGAGCACAAGTTGTTTTCTTCAATTTAAAATGGCAATTTCTAAGCCAAACTAGACTGGCTGGGGGCATTTAGGAACATGACTTGGACTTCACAACAGCGAGTGCCCTGTGCTCCCAGCTATTCAGCTTGCATGACCGAGTGCAGGTGAGGTCCTTGAGGGCTTTATTTTTTTTTGCCTAAAGTCTTCTATTTCCCTCAATTTTAAATTCACCATTGCTCTCTGCTGCAGGCACCCATTTCCTTAGTAGCTTGTGTACCAGCACCACAGAAATAAGCATGGTGCTGACCCCTTACCCTGCCTAGCAGCCCCTCTGTATTCCTGTCTTCTGAACAGGAAATCTTCCTCAGCATGTTCTGCCTTTTATCATTTCTTTTTTCTTATTGCTAAGTGTCAGGAGCTGGTAGACTGAAATCATGATGCGTACCTCCAGCTGTCCTCTCTGCCTGCTAGTAATGTGGATTAGACCCCTGGAGTAGGCTCATGTCTCCATTTGTCATTAGGGAATGGGGCTGCGCTTTTCCAGACAGCTGAAGAGAACCATCACTTTGATCCAATTAAAGCCTCTGTCCCATGAACATCTCTTTGCTGCCAGCTCAGTGTCAGAAAAAGAGGGAATTGAAAGTATAAAAGTGTTTCAAGAAATGGAAAAGTGCTGAAACCTGCTTTTTACAATATTTTTCCCCTCTGTGACCTAACAGGGTGGAAATCTGTGTCTGTTGTATGTGCTTGGGTGAAAGCTGACATTCCTTTGCTGTCCTGACTTATGTTTAAGGAAGAAGCCCCTACTAGACACCATGAGAGCCAGAAGCATCGCTTGCTGGAAACTGTCTTCCACTTTCTCTCCCTGACCTTGTAAAGGGAAGCAGATAGAAAACCTTGCTTCTTCCTTTATGTCAGAAAAGAGATTTGAAAGAGCTTTGTGGCCGCAGAAGGAAACCCAGGCAGCTTGCACATGACCCTTCCACATGGCTGCAGACATGGGCATCTTCTACAGGCTTTCCTGTTTGGTAGAGCACCTGTGGCTCTGGCACAGAGAAACACCTGGAGGCAAACATTCTGCCTTCTGCAGCACTTTTTAGAGCTATGGGCTGCAGGTGGTCTGGCAATGCTGCGGGTGAGGCCTGTATGCTTCTCAGTAGCTTCTTCTTGCTCTCAGCTGCTGAAGCATCTCCTGGGCCAGCAGCCCCGTGTCTGTGGGATGACTCAGTGCCTGGTGGAGACAGGGAGGGCCAGCAGCCCCCAGCCCGTGCCTGAACAGACCCAGCTTTGTGCTGGCCGGCTTAAAGGAGCTTTATGGCTCCTCTGGGCCCCGCACAGGACCTGCTTTGTGGGGTGCTGCGGGGCAGGGCTGTGCCCACATGTCTCTACTGAGCTTGTGCTGTCCTGAAGGTGGTGTGTCACCAGCCCCAAGCCAGCATTGTGGGTTTCATAACCGACTAGAGAATATTTAGTAACAAGCTCCTTGCCAAGGGTCTCCTAATCACATGTAAATATGTGAAATCTTGTCTCTGCAAGGCTTTTTGTTCACACTTCTGCTGCTCAGTTTCATGTTGAAACCCCCTCTGCAGCTGCACTCTCTCAGTTGCAGGGGCAACCGTATGGTTTGACTGTAAGACCAAAATAGTGATTTTTGATGTGCTAGGATGTAACAGGTGTTTGATAAATTACCACAAACCTGTCCCAATGTGGAAGGATTCTTGTAAAGCTCCTTCTAATATTACCAACTGGAATTAAATCTTGAAATGTCGTTTCGAAGTGAAAGAAGTCCTGGCACCTTAGTTTTCAAGTAAAAAGCTTTGATATCAAAAGGTTTTTATTTATTTATTTTTGGTCAGAATGGTTCATTGGTTGTGGCATGAATCTGCAAACACTTCTCCTTCAGCTGGAGTTGCGTATTTTGGCAACAGGAATTAGTCACCTGAATAATTGCACCAGCTCTGTTTGCTGTTCTTGCCCAGTGTGTCCCACCTGCTCGAGTGTTCCCAGCGCAGTTTCTGGGGATGGCTTCTCCTTCTTTCACCCATTTACTTCTGCACGTAGTGGGTGGGCAGTGAGGGTTCTCCCACCTCCTCCTGCTGCCCACTGGCATTGTGGCATGGCTCCCATGTAACCAAGTCACATTTCTTGTAAAATCTCTGCCACTGCAGGGTGGTGCTACAGAGGTTGTATAGGCTGGAATCTGTGCTGCTGCTTGTGTTGCACAATGTTGGCTGGCTCCTCTCCTTCCCTAATGGCTGGACCCTGCCTCCTGCTAATGGGGTTATTGCAGTGTGCTGCTGGAAACATCTCTTCTTGCAATGTGGCTGCAGCTTATGTCTAGTTTTGCTTGAATTCCATCAGGCTCTGCAAGAACTCACATGCAGGAATGTGAAAGGCAAGGATTTTAAAGAACCGTTTTGCAACCAGCTTTTAGAATCATGGACTCATTTAGTTTGGAAAACATCTGCAAGATCATAATGTACAACCATCAACCTGACCTACCAAATCCTGTCACTAAACCAGGTCTTCAGTGCTACATCCACACATCTTAGATACCTCCAGGGATGGGGACTGCACCACTGCCCTGGGCAGCCCATTTCAAGGCCTGACCACCTTCTCCAAAAGGAAGTTCTTTCTGATGGTCAATCTAAACCTTCCTTAGCACAACTTGAGGCCATTGTATTATTGTACTTTTAGGGCTCAATCGCTTTTGCAGTGTTACCTCATGAGCTCCAGGGCATTTGTGCAGCAGAAAGCCTGGAATAACACAAGGTGAACCTGGCCTTAAGCATACATAGACACAGTTAGGGTTGGGCAGTTTTTCTTATAGGTGTGCTGCCAAGCCTGAAGAGGGAACTATCAGATGCTGTGGCAATACTCACACAATAATCCCAATGTTGCTAGCAGGCAATTCATAAGAAGCCCTACTGAGGTTTGCTACCAAATTCTGGTGGTCCACAGACTGCATCAGTCCCGTTCTCAAGTCCCAGTGCTGCAAGCAGATCTCTTGTTCTTACCATGCCTGGGGCTGGGCACAGTGGTCCTTGCAGCACCTTCCTGAGCCTGTGCCTTCCCCAAAGGTTGGGTTTCCAGCCCTTTTCCCTCCAAGCCCCTGTGAGTATGGATTTAGGAAATCTTAGAGTTGTGGAACAATCTATGTTGGAAAATACTTTCTAGATAATGGCATCCTACCATCAGCTAACCTACTAGGTAACTTCACTAAACCATGTCCCTCAGTGCTGTGTCCACATGTTTTTCTTTCTCCTAACGGTGCAGCCCTTGCTGTCACTGCAACCCCAGAATACTGAAGAAAGGGAAGGTAAATGGTCACAAACCAGCCATGTTCTCTTGACTGTTGTGTGGCCTTTCTGGACGTGCATCTGTGTGCATGAGGAAACCATCCCAAGGAAGCAATTCTGTACTGTGCAGGTGCTGGAGCACGGGCACAAGCTGTTCAGAGAGGTCATGGAGGCTCCTCCATAAGGACTTTCAGAAGCCACCAGGACATGGGCCTGGGTACCCTGCTCTGGGTGTCTCTTCTGGGCAGGGCCTGCAGCAGATGGACATGTGTAGAGGTGCCTTCTCACCTCTGCCATCTTATCTGTGACCAGCCAGTACATGGGCTGTAACCTTGAGGGGAACTCCCTGAGATGTGTCTCTGTCCAGAAACCTGCAGAGCTAGGAGGAACCAGAGCACCTGAAACTGCTGCAGAAGGGTATGATGCTATTTTTTAAGTGCAACCTTCACCACGCATTACAAGCTAAGATTTAAACTGAAATAAAAGATGAGATAATGCACCTCTTTAATGTGGGAAGTAGCTCGCTAGCAAATAAGGATAGTGAAGTCAGGCTGACAGGTGAATTAACACCACTACTAGCCTCCCTTTTAGTTCTTGAAAGTAGAAGAGCATATTTTTAGCAACAGGATTTTAAATGTTTTAGGTCTGAAACCACATTGGAGGCTGAAAGTCAAGCCTGCCCTGCCAACCTGTGCAGCTGCTTGAAAAAGGAAAGGACACGTAGGTGGAGAATTCAAACCAAATCTGCTGTGAGCCCTGGCTCTCTGGTAGAGATGGGGGAGGTGGGCGTGACCAGAGAGAAAATGGTCACTGAGGCATGTTGCTACTCCTGCAACTCCCTGCTTGGGGCTTAGGGGGATTTAGTGACAGTAAACACCCAGTTCCTGCAGCAACATGGGTTGCAGCCCGCCAGGATCAGTGCCATCTTGTTGTACTGAAGAGTTCAGGGGTCAGACAGTGCATGGTGTCTGGGTGATGAAACCTGAGCCCTTGAGAAAGGAGAGGAGTTTTAATGAGATAGTGTGAAATGGCTTGCCTTTGCCAAACCATTTGGGGAAAATAGCTGATTTTTGAATAAGAGGGAGATTTGTAAAAAGATCTGCCCCATAGATTTCTCTTTCTGGAGCTCTTGGCTTTCTGTGCTGCCTCTGTCTGTGGCACAGATTTCAGCTGAACTAATCCTGTAAAAATGCTGCAACATCCTCTTAATTCCCTCTAAACCAGACTTTCCTCAGGATAACCATAGCAGAGCCCTGAATCAGTGCAGGCTGTATTCAGGCAGTTCCCCTCGCCTTGAATCACAGCTTGGGTGAGCTGAGCTGAGATGCTGGGCAGGGAGCTGGGAGGGCTGGTGGAGCTCACGCTCTTCTGCCATGCTTTGATGGGGCAGTACATTTGTCTGGAGGACCTGTGGGATGGCTGAGCTTATCTTTGTATATGAAAATTTACGGGGGGAGAGGGAGGAAAGCAATCCTAAAGCTTCTTCCACTCCTCATATTTCTATAGAAATGATAAGGAACACAAGTCCTAGTAAAGTGGTCACTTGGAGCTTAGGACGGTGGTCCATCTAGATTTGCTGAGTCTGGGGATGAGACACAGACTGCGTCCCACCAAGTCTCAGATTTCTTCTTCTTTGTGTCATGAAAAGCATTTCCTTCAATGAGAAAACTATGCTGTGCTATTTGCAGACCTCTTGCAAAAAAAAAAAAGGAAAAAAAAAAAAAAGAAGTTTCCTGGGTCCTGATGGAGTAAAAGGTCTAAACCCAAAGGTCTAGCAAAGCCATGGGGTTGGTATTCCTGTGTCAGGGTCTGAAGCTGGTCGTTTTTCAGAGAACCAGGACATAGCTGGAGGAAGTCCCATGGGACTTGGAAGGAAACGGAGGGAAGAGACAAAGAGAAGATGGAGAAAGGCAGTGAGCTGGCTACCTGGAGAGGCCGATTGAAATGATCGATGTGTAAGCGTAACTGAAAGCTAGCAAGCATGTCAAAACTATGTTCCTGACATCCTGTGAGCAAAGCCACATGCATCAGAGCACGGCTATTGTTGCATGAGCAAGCTCCTGTCCCTCTACCATATGGACCAGAGCTTTCACCCGGAGCTGGGGGCTAATGTTCACATCTGGTTACCTTGCTCTGCTGGGAGAATGCTGGTCAGAGGATGGCCCCTAATGTCCTTCAGATGTTTTAAGGAGTTGGGCTGAGCCTTGTCAGGTGTGGAAGGAGGGTTAGGAGGAAGATGGGCAGGTAGGTTTCTGCTAGCCATCTCCACAGTGGTAAATCTTACAGACTCAAGTGGTAAGACTTGAGACATTGAGTAGAATGTGGGCTGGGAAGAGAAGGCAGTGTAGAAGAGCCCAGGAGGAGCCTAGGTCTTCTGCCTGCAAGAAGAGAGAGATGATAGCAGCATTGTAGATAAATTGCTTTGTCTCCAGCTAATTGGTGGTGCTGATTCCTGCTCGCTGAGCCCAGACAGGCCTTTCAGGGAAAGTCTAAACATTAACAAAACAAGTGCTGTGCACACAGCGGAGCAGCTCAAACACAGCGTGGGTGGTATGCTGGAGGGCATTCACACACAGACACAAAGGAGGGGGTCCTCCTGATGCTGGAGTGTTCAAGGCTGCCTTCTATTGATTCGTCAAATATTTGCTTGCATCTGCAACCTTCTGACATTCCCATAACAGGGGTAATTTTAGCTGCAGGTACACTGGTGGCGACTTTGAGTGGCAGCAGGGGCCTGGGAGCAGGGCAGCGCACTGGAGATCCCCACAGGTGAAGTTCCTCTGGAAGGAAAGAGCAGCAGTTCTCAGTGCTGGGCCTTGGTGAAGTTCACTGGTGGCCTGGGGCAAGGCTCTCACAAACACTCTTTTCAGAAAGGTTTTTCTGAGCAAAGATGGTGCCGTGGTGTCCGTGTGTTCCAGTCTTGGCCATCCACATCACTGCTCCTCCAGGCATTGGTGGAGAACACCTGCAGCAGGTGCAGATCTTTCTTTCTCCATGCAAGGAGAGAGCAGGCTTCTCAGTGTGGGAACGGCATTCCTGTGTTTCTGTATGGGAAGGTGAGCACATCTGCTCCCTTTGGAGATCTTGTCCTAAGGGAGGATTTGGGCTAAGCAGTGTCCAGCTGTTGTACTGAAGGTCCTCTCAGTCACACCTAGGAAAAAAGCATCCTGAAGGCTGTCTTCCCCTTGCCAAGTCGTTTGTGCCTTTAGAAACCAAGCTTCAGACTTTCACATTTCAGAGGTATGTCCTCAGCAGTGAGGTACAGGACAGGCTTTTCTTGGCAGTGATTTCTCTTAGGAGTTGATTGCTTTTAGTGTGAGTGTGCCCAGTTCATTTTGTGTTTACCAGATGTGATCTGTGGTATTTATTAACCTGCAATTATTATTAATTGTGGCAATATTCCCTCTTGCTCATAGATATTTCCTGTGTATGGGCAGAACCATTTTTGCATTTTTTATTAGCTATGTTGCTAATTAGACAATTATGAACACTTTTTCCAGGTTTCTGAGGAAGCTTCCCCTCATCCTAGACCTTTCTCCATCCTTGCTCAGGACTCCCTTCTCCTTCCTGCCTTGCTCTTGCTCTTGGAGGATATCTCAGCTCTTTTGTAGGGTGTTGATATGGTGACCTGCTGGCTTGTCTGAGCTCTGCCACATCTGTCTTGGCTTCTCTTGTGACACAGGAAGGGAAGAAGCTCCGTAGCCCATGATGGCTGCCCACAGAGCCTCTAGGTGCCCCATCCCTGGAGGTGATCCAGGCAAAGTCGGATGGGGCCCTGGGCAGATTGAGCTGGTGGGAGGCAGCGCTGCCTATGGCAGGGGGTTGGGGCTGGGTGGGCTTTAAGATCCCTCCCAACCCATGACATTCTAGGATTCTATAGCTGCAGGTAACGAGAGAGATGCGTTCTTGTTTTGAGTGCTGTTTCCTCTTTCCAGAAAGGCAAGTTGCTGTTTCTGGGCTGTCAGTGAGTATGGGCAGAGGCAAAGAGTTGAAATCAGATCCCTGGATAGTGCAAGCACCTTACCAAAAAAATTATGAAAGCATTTTTGATTCAATTATATCATACCTTTCAGGAGTTGCGTGGTAGGTGTCTTCTCCAGTAGGCTGAATCCCTCTGGACAACATCTTCCATGATGTACTTTGCTTTTGTCTCTAGAAAAGATGAAACACGACCATAAAGTCATTTACAGGAGTCCAGCCAGGGAGGTGAGGTTTCTCTGTGAAGAACTGAGATAAGCTGGCATCAAAATATGTATCTTGTAAGTCACTTTTGTGGTATGTTTTGAAACTATCTACTTTGTCGCTTTAGCTGAAACGGGTTTTGAGATTATTCTTCTCCCATCAAAAAACACCAGAAACACTACGAAGTGCCAGTTTTCATAAAAGCATATACAAAGTGTAAATTTGTTATAAAATTCACCTTTTCTAGTTTTTATAGTAGGTTTGGACAGTTCCAGTGTGTTACAGACTGTGCCCTGTTAGAAGTCACTCATGACAGGCTTTACCTGATAAAAGGCAATGTGAACTTCACTTTCTTCAGACCACACTGAGCTAAGGGACCAGCTGATTTCTAGCTGTATCTCTGTGTCCCCAGCGTTCTGCAAAAGAGTCTGTGAAAGAAACAAGGAGGAAGGCTGGCAGAGAAACAACTCTTTCCAAAGTGGCTCCAGGAACCTCTGGCTCTGCCCGTGACCCCACTGAAAGACCAGGTGTTTGGTATATCCCTGTCCATCTGTCCAGAATGCGGTCATTGTGAGGAGGTCAGGTGGCACCAGCATCTGGAGACAAGCAAGCCCTGCTTTCTGCTGGCAGCCATAAGAACATCTATTCTTGCATCTGGACCTTGAGGAGCAGCAGGACAATGTACCATCTTGTGATCTGCGGCCAGTACCTATATCATCTTCCTGTTCTCCATCAAGTAGGTTGTAGCTTGCTGTTTTGTGCCCTCAAACCATGAGGAAGTGCTATTGGCACAATAGATTAGCAGTGAGATGGGATTAGATTTTCTCTATGACATCAAGTCCTGCCTGAAGTCTTGCACCATCATGTCTATGTTGCCCTTTCTCCAGACCTCCTGGCCAGTGTTTGTTGGGTGGGTGGGTGACACGGCCAAACTGTGGCAGGAGCATGGACCAGTCCTCCCATGTGGCAGGATCTGCTCTGAGCCTTGTGCAGCTGTGTCCTTCCACACCTGCAGGTCAGCATGGTTCTCGCTCAGCTCTCTGGCTGTTCTCATCCAGAACGTACTGCAAGGGACTCCACTTTCAGGACTGGTGCTGCGGTTTCAGTTTCAGTGGCAGCTTGTGAAGTGAAATCCAAGGTAAAAAATGAACTTGGCAGTGTTCAGGGAGATACAAAAAGAAAGGAGTCTGGAAAAAACCTGTGAGAAACAGGGTGTTGGTGCACCTTGTCCTGCACACATCTCTGGCACTATGTTGTCTGGCAAACCCTCCCTGCTCTTTGTTTGCTTTTCCAAGTGCCTTCTAAGGCCACACTTTTCTGTCCTGCATGTTTCACCTTGCACACAACATTGCTCTTCTCAGAGAGCCATCAGCCTGGGCAGGATGATGTCCCCTGCTCCATGGTGTTGGGTTCACTCCTGAGTTTTCCCTCTGTCCTGTTGCTGAATTCATTGACACAATAAGGGAGATAGATAGGCTCATCTCTGTATCTATAACCTGTAGAGATAAGGGGCTGAGTTATTTTCAGTAGAATCTATTCTAGGGCTAAAAACCATTACTATTGCTTTTTGCTTCTATGGCCCCTGACACCATGACATCCCTTCATATTTCCTCTATATTACATGCTAACTTTGAATCTACTGCCCAACATGGAACATAGATGGTGCTAACTGGGAGTTTCTTGATTACTGGGTCCATCACCTGGAGGAATAGGAGGCTAAAAGGGTCCCTTGCTGTTCTCCTGGTTGAAATGTGTTGGAAAAGCAAATAAAGCAACAGGGAGCAGGCAGAATCAGTGTTTTATTGCCAGCTCTTCTTGGCTTGGCAGGAGTTTCCCAAGACCTACTTTATACTGCTCTCATTTTTTTTGTTCAGTGGGAAATTGTGAGCGCATGAGGCAAGCAGAGACCTGGGGAATGGGAACCTCTGGAGCCATCCCATCCACTGTTCATCACAGCAGCAGGAGCTGGTCTGAGCTATTCATGCTGGAAGGAGGTGGTGTCTTTCTCATCTGGAATAAGCCCTAAAATACCTTGGGAAAATCTGAGTGTGACAGAGCACCAAGAATGTTGTCTGATGCTCCTCAAGCAGCAGAGGCTCCGGGAGCTGGCCCAGCTGCTGTTGCGTACCCTGACTGTCTTGTATCTAAAAGGTAGGTACTTGCCAAATGTGGATTTGCCCAGCATCCCTCTGTCCTTGTTTTAAATTATACTGAGTGAGATCTGCTAAGTTTTGCATTGCAGGGATAATTAGCTGTGTGATGTTAGGCTTGGTGCATTTATCCTGGTTCCTGCCAAAGAACTGCAAAAACACTGAGGTTCCTAATGCATGAGAGTGCGTGGGCTCTTGGCAAAACTCCCAGGTGTTGGTGTGGACAGGGAAGGTGACTTGTTATTGCTGTTTTGAAGTCTGTTCATCATGTCCTGTGTGTCTGAGGGGGACATAGTGAACCTTCCTCACCAGATGCCTTTTCCTATTATACAGATTTTCCTCCTGATCTTCCTCTCAGTGTAAATGGACACTCCTAGGTTTTGAGCTGCCCAAGAATGGGGAAAAAGCATTCGTATATAGGGAAAGCTACTTGATGCTTCCAAGTACTGTGTTGAAGAGTAAGAAAATAAGGGGAACCAGGTTTTCCTCTGGTGTGAGGTGACCTGGTTGACGAGCAGAAGCGCATCAGCTTTCAGAGAGACAGAGGTGTATCTGCAGGTGATCTGGCTTAGGACCTTCCAACAGCAGCCGGTGTGGCTTTCTGGAAGAAAAAAAAGAAAGAAAAAAAAGAAAAGGGGGAGCTTTAAATCTTTGTTTTTAAGCACAGATATGCTCAAAAAGCAAGCCTTAGAAAGTGGGCAGTGCTGCCCCTTACCTATCCTGCTAGATCAGCCATCCAGCAAGGATGGCAAAGGAGGCAAAGAAAATACCATGCTCACCTCTTCTTCCAAGTAGCTGCAGTAACCTCCTTCAGGGGGAAAGGGATGGAGCCTCTGGCTCTTGATTTCCAGAGAAATGAAGTTTTAGCAGACACTTGATCTGAGCCACTGCGGAGATGTGAGACTCATAGAGCCTTGCACTTGCCCATCTGGGTTGATGCAGAGCTGGCTCTGGCTGGGTAGTAGTGAATTCAGTGTGGGAGACAGCTGCCCTGACAAGGTGATCATTTGTCTTCTAATGCAGAGATGTCTCTCTTTCTTCTGGGCCATCCCCAGTGGTTGTGCCAGCCTCATGTCTGGTGCATGGACCTGTGCCTGGCAATGGCTTCTTTGATGTCTGATGATGGCTGAGCTCATGCTCCAGCCTTGCTTTGTGGGAGCTCTTCTTCACCTCTCTCCTGTCCTCAGAAAACTCACGGGCACTTGTTATTTTCAGGAGCTCACACCCTCTGCAACACTTGTTAGAAGCAGCTCGGCGGAGGGGAGTGCTGAGCAGATGCAGCTCTTGCTTAAATTTTAGGGCCTTAAGAAACTGTTTAAATCACATTAAGGAAAAAGAGTTGTTTCCAAGAAAAGTTTTCCAAAGTCTCCGTGCCAGCCATGTCCTGGTGCTGAGTGGTCCCACCTGGGAGCCAGCTCAGTGCAGCTGCTGGATTGAAGCACATTTCTTTCCTAGATGTCATGCTGGGCTTTGCCCCAACTCCTCTGGATTTCCAGGGTGCTTGGACTCATCACTGACTGTGGTATTGCTGATGTGGATGGGCTGGGCTGCATATTTGGGATCTGATTCAAAGCCCACTGAAGGCAGCAGCAATTTGCTGCTGATGTCAGTGGTCTCTGGAGCAGGCACTGCGCCACTGATATTTTTTATATAGACAATCACCTCTAAAGGAAGTGAAGGGGAAAAACACACATTTCATTTAGAAAGTAAATAAATGAAGTGTGGTTCTTCTGAATTCTCCCTAACACACGAGCATCCGGGATCCCTCCCAAGCCACGCTAACCTCTTAATCTGGGGCCTTTAGCAACTGGCTTGCAGCATGCAGATGTCCCCTCTCTTTTAGACTTTCCTGCCTGCTGTCTGAAGGCAGGCAGCGTAGGTCATATCTGCAGAACTTTCCAAAGGATGTTTCTCCTGCCAGACTCAAACTCTTGCTTTGCAACCCCATGCTGAACCTCATGGCCACGTGGATGGGAAACTGGGGCAACCTGATCCTGGTGGGAGGCAACCAGCCCAAGGCAGGGGTGTTGGATCACCATCTTTGAGGTCTCTTCCTACCTAAGCCATTCTCTGATTCTGTAATTTTGACCAGAGAAGCTGTGGATGTCCCATCCCTGGAGGTGTTTGAGGCCAGCTTGGGTGGGGACCTGGACAACCTCATCTGGTGCCTGATTTAGTGGTTGACAACCCTGTCTTCAGCACAGGCTGAAATTAAATGATCTTTGAGGTACCTTCCAACCTGAGCCATGATTCTATGATTCATTGCAAACCTGATGGCAGGGTTCCCCCCAAAGGCCGTGCAGCCATTCCTTGGGGAAGCTGATGGCTACCTGTCAGGTCGTGTTTGACACCTTTCAAAATCTTCAGCTGTTCCCATAGCTGTGGGAGGCTCAAGGAGGAATGCCAAAGAGCCCTGTGATAAAGGCACTGACACCAGAGAGCTGCCAGGAGAGCAAGACATAGGAGTAGTTTACAAGGGAAAAATGGGTGTGCATGTAACCCTCACTGCAAACTGCCAGTGGGGGGTGAAGCTATGGGTCAGGAGCTGCCAGGGAAGGTGTGGGGGATCTGGGTGGGTATTTAACTGGGCAGAATTAGTGAGTCATTGGGACTGCATTGCTTATTTGACTTTCCTTGGGCTTTATCCAAAGCCTGCTAAAGCTAACGTGATTTTTTCCACTGACTTCCATGGGCTTTGGATTGGGATCTTTGTGCCTACAGGGTTATCTCAATTTCCTGGAAGCCATTCACTGTTTGAATTTGCTAAGTATATTTACTGCCAGACTCCTTTTTTCTTTCACTCCTGCCGTCGGATTGCAAAAGGTTCCCAGCAGTGGTTGGTTGCGGGGGCTGTGCTGCTGTCATGCAATAGGCCATGTGTGTCCTCTTCCCTGTCTAGCTTTGTGCACCTCTTACAAAGTCACACCTGCGATGAGTGTGCCACTTGCAGGGGATCTGAAGCATTTGGAGCAGCTAAACAAAACTCAAGAGTATTAGAAATAATTATTGCTGTTTTTCTTTTGACTTCTTTCCCCATGATGAGGCTGTGCTTGCTCTGAGCTCATCCCCTGTGCCATCATTCATCCATCCAACCCTCATCTATGCCAGGGCATGCCTGCTGTGCCCATGTGAGCCTGTACCCTCTCATGGGCCCTGCTGGAGACAGGTTCCTTACAGGCTCTCCTTGAGCTTGTGTAGGACTGTACATGGACAAACAAGAAGCCACTGGGTTGGGGAGCAGAGGCTGTGACTGAACCTCTCACCTGGGAGATGTTGATGGTTGAGCAAAGCTTTGAGAACCCTACCTGAATCACTACCAACACACATTTAATCCAGGCAGTGTCCCAAAACCTTTGGTCTGTTCTTTGGAACAAAGGGCCCTCAGTAACAGCTATGGGCTCACAGACAGTGTGTAACTTGTTTTCCCACTTGGATTAGGGCAGGTCCACAGATGTTTATTGTCCATTTTTTAGGTGCTGATGAAAATCTGACTCTTTCAGGAAAATATGTTTGTTTTTCATCCAGGGGTCAAGATAGTCCTTCCATTTTGGAAACTGGATGGAAAAAAAAAAAAAGAGCTGCTTTTAAACCAGCCCTCCCCCCATGCTCATGACCCATGAGCATTTATGAGCCCTCTGGGTAGACCTGGACTCCTAGGTGGGGACAGCCCATCATACAGATGTATGACATCTATTTCTTGGAGAAGGCTTTAACGCATGATTGTCTGGCCCTGGACTACCTTTTTTACTGGGCTTAGAGTCTAATCTGAGCTTCATTAATTTATTTTTAACTTGTGATTTGCATTTCAAAGGTTGATGAGTTAGTCTACAGTAAGGAGCAGAGGTAGATTTGCAGACAACCTTTACATTGTCGCTCTCAAGGTAAATATTTCCCTTGAGCACACAGAGTCAAAGTACAGCTTGCACGTATATAAAACCAGGGACAAACTACATTGCATGTGCCTGCTTTGTTGGGGTCAGTGCTACCCCGTCCTCTGCTGACAGGGTGTCGGGACCTCCCTTAGCCCTCTGCTCAAAGCTGCTCCTCTGGCATCATGTGGGTGTGAGACTGCAGCTGCAATCAGAACCAGGTGTGTGCCTATCCCTCACTTGGGTGGCTGGGAAGAAGCCTGGGAACCGTGACCCTCTTCCCTGTGCTAAGTTTTAAGCCTGTGGTGCTGAGTCAGTAGGATCCCAAATGTATTGTTTGAAGGGATTCAGTGGTTTTTTTTTTTTTTTTTTTTTTTTTTTTTTTTTTTTTTTTTTTTTTTTAACTACGGTCACATTGGCATGTATGTTGCATTGTGATGCTTGAGGTTTACAACATGTTCTTTACAAGCGGCTTCCACAGCTCAATTATGTCATGTGAAGAGATTAATTAACTTTACAAGAGTCACAGCCTCTGGCAGTGGAAACTGGAACCACTTCTGCTGGCTGGGCTGGATCCACGCTGATCCTGCACAAAGCCTTTGGCCGGGCAAATCCCTCCTCCCTGGCAGCACGCGAGCCTGGGGCGTGGGGATGCAGCAGGCGGGCACCCAGAGTGTGCTGTTCAGTGTGCCCAGCTCCAGTTGTCCCTGTGGGCAGGACAGCGCTTTGGACAGGGGTTTTCCCACTGCTGAGCCCCCCGTGATGCCTCAGCGTGCTGCTTCTGGGTGCTGGGGGGAGCGTAGGTGGATTGGTGCTGTGTCATTGCGCTTCAAATTGACTAATGTTGTGATGACCTTACTCCCCGGCTTCCCCACGTCCAGCATTTGTGTGGCCTGCTTTTATTTCTAGGGCTCCAGACAAAAATTGGAACGCTGCTTCCCTTCACCAAGGTGATTGCTGGCCAAAGCCCACAGTGCTGCTGCTCTACTCACCGCTCACCCGTAGCTTGCTCAAGCCCTGCAGTCTGGGTGCGTACTCAGAGAGCTCTGGTTTGTTTGCTGCTGTAAAACCCCTGAGCACAATGTGTTGTTTTAAGGCTGAATGGTGAGTACAGCGTGTTCTCGGACGGCGGCATGCAGGTACATGCTGCTGCCCTAAGAGGAGCAATTCAGGGCTGGGATTTACCTTGGCATTACTTGGTGCCACCTCGCACGCAGGTCTAACTTCTCCCAAGGCCTGAGGTTCCCTACTGTATTTTTTGGAAGGAAAACTGCTTAACATTCATTTTCTTTTTTCTTTTTTTCCTTCTTTCTTTCCTTCTCTTTTCTCTCTCTTTTTCTTTTTCTACTTCTTTGTCTTTTACTTGGAACAGGCTGCCCAGGGAGGTGCTGGAGTCACCATCCCTGGAGGTGTTCAAGGAATGTGGAGATGTGGCACTGAGGGACATGGTTAGTGGGCATGATGGGGATGGGTTGGTGGTTGGACTTGGTGGTCTTAGTGGTCTCTCCAACCTTAATGATTCTATAATACTATGCAAGATCTGGTTCGTGGGTGCTGTTATGAAGGCAGTGTGCTCAGAGTATTCCCCTGATGGCTGCTCTGCTTCTCTGGGTAAATAACTACTCTGAGGTGTGCCCATTTCAGGGAGGTTTGGATGCATTTCTGTGCTAATGTGGCAGATTCCAGGAGCTCTCCAGAAAGTTTTTTCCTGCAGAGGCAAAAGAGGCTCACTCTTATGCAAAGCACCCATTGCAGTAGTGGGCACACTGGATGCCTTAAATGTCCAGCAATGGATATTCATCCTAAGGTGTGTGTGAAGGGGAGAGCTCCATATTCAAAGCAGGAATTTTCCTTACCCAGAAAAAAATATGCCTCCTATAGGATGCATTTGTTTTATATGAGTGAGGAATATGGTTTTCTGGAAGGAAGCATTCTGCATCAACAGCTACGAATGGAGGGATGACGTTGTGCTCAGAGGGGAGCCAGCACATTTTAGTACATGGGAAATGTGTCCACCACCCAGCAGAGACCCAGGAGAGGCTGTCCTCTTCCTGCCTGAGCTTCCCTGAAAGGTGGGGTTGATGCTGCTGCCTTTCTCTCCCAAGTACTTTACAGTCACTTGGAGTGACATACTGGAAATAGTCCATACAGCATGCATGTGGATGTGGCACTCAGGGACATGGTTTAGTGGGCACAGTGGTGATGGGCTGACAGTTGGACATAATGATTTTAGTGGTCTTTTCCAACCTTAATGATCCTGTGATTCTTTGATTCTATGACTACCTCTGCAGAGTGCCTATGCCCACAGTTTCTTGGTGTCACCACCCGGACAGCCATTCTCTATATATGAGGCCATGCAGTGGGAGTTCTCATAGCTGGGAGCTGTGTTGTGGGCTTGTTTAGATCCTTGCTGGGTTCTTTTCAGCTGGATTACAATTTCCAGATGTTGAGTCAATCAATAGACACGACTTCTAATAACCTGGGAAGAGGAAAAACTCCGGTTCCCCATTACAACCTGGTGGCAGTGGATGAAGAGAAGTTTGTGTGGCTCTGTACCATCTCACCAGATTTTGTATGTCCTGAATCATTTGGTGCTTCTTATTTAGCACCATCTCCTAAAGTCACATGGACTTCTGTCCAGACAGACTTTCGAGAGAGCCATACAGCCACCTGGACCAGAAACCAGTCTGGGGTTAGGGAGAGGGGAGTGCTCTCCCACACTGAATGTCCCTTCTGAGGATGCAGAGGGCCCTGTGCCTTTTCCAGGCACCTTTTCCTTGCCTGGATGTGAATGCTCTTCCTTCCAAGCTGTGCAAAGCCCTAACCACGCTGCATGGTAAAGCATTAGGTAATTTCCTTCCCTCCTCCTCTGGAAGGTGTTTAGATTTGCGTAACCATTGTGTTCCCAAATTAGTTTGTGTTCCCGGCTTTGCCTTTTGGCTGGATTTTCCTGTCACAAGTGTGCTCTGGCACAGTGACACAGCTTTCCATGCGCCAGCGTGTTGCCTATGTCCCAGCCACTCAGGTGCTCCAGAGATACACCAGGGAAAGGCAAGGTCCTGATCCTGATAAATCCAAGCACTGAAGACTATTAACATGGAGATAAGATCAGCTTGGTGCTGAATGGACTGCAGAATGGCCAGAGTGGGAAGGGACCTCTGGAGTTCACCTGGTCCAACCTGTGCTTAGGCAGGGCTTGTGCCTGTGTTGCCCTGATCATTCACCGAGACCTCATGTGAGCCTGGTGGAAAGGCAGCGAGTCAGCCCCGATGCTTGCTGGGCTGTTAGTGGGCCTGATGGGGATGGGTTGACAGTTGGACATACAATGATCTTGGAGATTTTTTCCAACCTTAGTGATTCTAAGAAATATTTCCCATATGAGATTTACTGTTTCTGAAGCCTTGACACCCCTATCTCCTCAGCTGGAGGCTCTGTGACAGCCTGAAATTAGTCACTTGGGTAACAGTGTTGGTGCAGGAAAGCCTTCCTTTAAGCCCATAGAAGACAAAGTTACCCTTTTTCAGGAGGAGGAGCGGGCCTAGCAGGAGAACATATATTGGCTTATGAGTTGCTCCCCTAGGCTGCAAACAGGCTTTCCCACATCTCTTGAGAGAGAGAAGGGGGCATCACCTGATCGAGCTGTAGGTGTCCCTGTTCACTGAATGGGAGTTGGATAAGATGACCTTTATAAACGACTCTGTGATTATATGATCTGTGGGACTATGTCCGCTCACAGACATGCCACTGGTGCTGGAGATGGGAGAACACTTGCTCACTGTGGGATCTTGCAATTGCATAGCCCTCCCTCTGCTAAGTTTTCAAGTAAATTCTGTGACAGAACAAGCTTAAGAATGCTCTGCTTAAAACATCTCCAAAGAGGAAGGAGAAGCTGATGAACCACATGGATATTTGACCTTGCTCCCTGTTAAAGCACGTGCTGTCATGCCTTCGGATGGCCTGAAGCAATCTGACACCAGATTTCAGCCGGACTTACACAGCAGGAGCCACGATACGGCCAGGGGGAGAAGAAAGGATGCCACAGGGATGTGATGTTCTTGATGAGGTCAGTGGGCAAAGTGAGAAGTAGCTGGGGAGGAAAGAAAGAGATTATCTTCTCAAAAACTTTGTCAGCTAATTTAACTCTCAGATCCTCATTAGTGCTATCTGCTTCTGTGTTAACTGTATTGTCACTCATCCCAAGGATAAAGTCACTGAACTTTTGGCTTCTGGTTGCCATTTCTGCATGCTGGAGTGGTTGTAAAGGTGATGGAAAGAAAAGCTAAAGTACAGATGTGCTCCTTGTGATTGGGTGTAGGCTCCCATATAGATGTGCTACAGATGAGCAGGAGCTGGCCAAGAGCTGAGGAGTCACCTCAGCAGGGACAGCTGCACTGGGATATCCTTGTCATAAAGCCCCTTGCTCCATCACAGCTGTGTTTTGGGACTGCGTGCTCACGCTCCCCAGGAGCAAGCCCTGCCAGCTGCCTTTTTTTATAGGCTGAAAATCTGTGGTGTGGTACACACTTGTTTCTTTGCAAGCATGGCCTCTTGACTTCTAACTTAATGCTTTGCTCTTCCTAGCACGTTTCCCATCCTGCTCCCTCTCAGCCTGCATTTTGCTCGGCTGAAGATCTCAGCTCTTGGTTCCTTCAGGACCTGGGGAGCCCCATGCAGCATCCCCTCACCCGCAGCAGGGCTTGTTTGATGAGCTAAATATATCCCAGCCATGGCTATGGATTTAGGATAACTAATACATCTAGCGGAAAGATTTGGAGCCGCTCCAGGGCCAAACAACAGTTTCTTCACCAACAGCCAAAGGCTTGTGGATGCAAAAATAACTAGGGACTAAAAAACTTGAGTTGGAGCAGGGGATTTTCAGACTGAACCCAAGAAAAACTTTCTAGCAGTGAGGATGACTGTGGATGATTGCCAGCACTTTGGTTGTTTTAACACCAGGGTACAGAGTGCTCTGGAGGGGCTGGGCTGGGGCTGGATGCTGCCTTGGGAGGAGGGCTGGGCTGAGTTCAGCCCCCCCAGCCCTATTCCTACGCAGCCTTGATGCCTTAAAAAGGGGAGGATAGACAAACCATAGGCACTGGGGTGAGGTTTGAACCACGTAGGTGTTGGTGAGCAGAGGATGAGCGAGGGCTTCAGGCAGCTGAGGAATTAACACACAGTGACCCTGAGGGCATGTCTGTGCCAGTGTGGTCCACATGCCTGATCTATTTCAGGTCCCTGTGCAGAAGCCATGTTGTCATAATTAGCTGAAATGTTTCTTCACTAGTGTATTTTTTTTCTCTCATTTCATCACATTTGTCTGCATGAAACAGTCACTTATTGTCCTTGCCATTGTGTTGAGATGTACCAGGCTGTGGACGGGACCTGCTGCTGATCTCAGTTGGCCTCAATAGCACAGCTTGTTCTGTGAGTGGTGGGTGACGGTGCAGCAGCAGCTGGTGTGAGTCCTAGCGACACCGCTAAGAGCAGCCCCAATGGCTACTCCATGAGAGGCTCTGGCCACTGAAATGCATTAACATGTTTTTAACCCCTTTTCAATCACATGAGGTATCATTCTGCTCAAATGCTTGATGTTCCCTGGGACCCAGCTCTGCTGCCTCCGTGACCACAAGCCCTTATGAAAAGGTCAGATTATCCCTCTTTCCAAGCTGCTTCTGTAACAAATGGATTTCTGTCTATGATCAATGCCTAGTGAGCTCAGAAGCCACAGAGTGCTCCATAACAGGGCCAGAGTGGAGCAGGAAAGGGAGAGAGATGGCTTTGGGCTTAGCTGAAGGTGTGGAGACACAGGAGTTGTCCCCACCAGATCCCAGACTTTGGGTACAAGTTTGGGTGAAAAGGGTAGCTCATGCAATCTTGGGTTATGCAGTAGGTAGCAAACCTCTGTTCTAGCCCTTTTTGTTACTCTTTGGCTGATGACTCCTGCTTGGTTGGGTGGTTGGTTGGTTTGTTGGGGTTTTTTTTAGATGGTTGGGTGGGTTATTTGTTGGTTCATTTGTTGTTTGGATTTTTTTGGATGGATGGTTGGTTGGGTGGTTTGCTGTGTGGTTGTTTGAGCAGGTGGTTGATTTGTTGGGTGGTTTTGGAGATACAGCCCCATGGAGATTGGCCTTTGGTCATACTCAGGATGGGTCTCATTCTTATGGTACAGATGCTGTCAGGTGACAGCATCTCCCAAAGGATGCCCTGGCTCTTCTCCATCACTTCAGCCGTGGTTGCTCCATTCCATTGTGAATGGACTCCCTTCAAATCCTTTCTAAGATATTGAAGCATTTACTTAATTTCCAGCTAGCTAACCCTCTCTGGTGCAAATAGACACTTAAGTAGTACACCCCATTTTGCTTTTGTCCCACACAGGACCTCACAGTCAGGCGAGGAGGTGTACATGCCCCTGTGCCAACCATGCCGGCTGTCACTTCACACCATGAGCAGCTCTGGGCAAGGTTCTGCCCCAGCTCTGGGACCCACAGCTTATCAGGCTCTGCTCTAATAGCACGGAGCGCATCATGCTGATCCCAGCAGCTTCCCGGGCAATCAAACCCTCTTTCTTCCCAGCAAACAGCACTCGGCCAAAGGTCCGCAGAGCTGCACACCACGGGTCGACCTGCTCAGGACCGACTCGCAAGCCTTTACTTCTGACTCGGAACCGGCCAGCCTCTTGGAAGCTCTTTTCCGCCTTGCCAACACCGCTAGCTTCAAGCCCGGCTTTCCCCGGGCCGGGGCCTACAGCCCCCAGGAGGCGGCGCGCCCGGCCCGCCCCCCGCGCTGAGTGGCCCCGCGGTGCGGAGCGGGGCGGGCCCGGCGCGCCCGGCGAGCGAGCGGCAGAAAGTGCCACGACTCCAGACGGGCGTGCGGC